>JAVIAB010000092.1:115995878-116048378 GCA_032433765.1 Megaustenia siamemsis | reverse complement strand
ATTTACTTGTTCTTTATCTTTTGTTATCCTTGTTTTTGCGAACACCTCAAAGCAGCCAGTTTTCGATATGGTTTTTAATTGTCTTGTACAACAACATACACCTCTACACTTTGCTCAGATTGTTACCATCAAAAGTAGGTCCTCGTTGCATCATCACAGCCTTCACTATTAACAAAAAGTTTACCTTGATGTACCTCTTTTCTTCCATTTAGAAACAACTACTAAGCAGTTTTTGTTCCTGGGTCCAGATTTTACCTGGGTACCTTTGCTATTCAGCTCCAGCTTATGGCTATTATCGTTATATATACATTAGCTCTTCACTGATGAGTTTTTATGGTCGAAATATTGAAGAACTTTTCTCAGACTGGTTAAATGAACTGATGCCAGTCTTCAAGTTTTTCTATTTATCACTCTCTCGAGTGTTCAGGTCTATATAAGAACATTGGAAGTTCCTCTTCTGCTGTTGACACTGCAGTCATTAAACTTCCCGACCTCTTTCTGGGTAATTCAATCGTGGATTTCTCATCTTCCTGCTGATATTATCAATCATGGAATTTCCAAGCCACTTTTTGATATTATCAATCATGGAATTTCCAAGCCACTTTTTGATATTATGAATCATGGAATTTCTAAGCCTCTGTTTGATATTATCAATCATGGAATTTCCAAGCCACTTTTTGATATTATCAATCATGGAATTTCTAAGCCTCTTTTTGATATTATCAATCATGGAATTTCCAAGCCACTTTTTGATATTATCAATCATGGAATTTCTAAGCCTCTTTTTGATATTATCAATCATGGAATTTATAAGCCTCTTTTTGATATTATCAATCATGAAATTTCTAAGCCACTTTATGATATTATCAATCATGGAATTTCTAAGCATCTTTTTGATATTATCAATCATGGAATTTCTAAGCCTCTTTTTGATATTATCAATCATGGAATTTCTATGCCTCGTTTTGATATTATCAATCATGGAATTTCCAAGCCTCTTTTTGATATTATCAATCATGGAATTTCTATGCCTCGTTTTGATATTATCAATCATGGAATTTCCAAGCCTCTTTTTGATATTATCAATCATGGAATTTCTAATCCTCTTTTTGATATTATCAATCATGGAATTTCCAAGCCTCTTTTTGATATTATCAATCACGGAATTTTCCACCAAAGCAGTGAAGGCATCAAGAAGCACCAAGATACTAAAAGATGCGAAGCTACTGTAAAGCTGATGATAATAATGGCAATTTCAAATAACGGAGATAAAAGTGGTATGGTAAGAGCTTTACGTAGGTGAGTAACAAAACAAAAGTCGACTTTTCGGCCAAGTAGGCCTTAGGCTGTAACAACAAACAACAATACAAAAAATAGATATACGGATGTATACAGCACCCTGCTAATATAATCAGTCATGGAATTTCCAAGCCTCTTTTTGATATTATCAGTCATGGAATTTACAAGCCTCTTTTTGATATTATCAGTCATGGAATTTCCAAGCCTCTTTTTGATATTATCAGTCATGGAATTTCCCAGAACTCTGCTGATATTTCATTCATTGTTACGCCATTAGTTCAAACAAATAGGGCTCTTGAAGGTAACGTTGACTTTACGAAAATCTCCTTCTAACTTTACTCCAATCCACTTCTGCTGTCTTTCAACATCAGATCAATTCCTCCACTTTGAAGTAAATCTCGCTTCCATATTACTTCAGTTTAACATAAACTAGGACAGTATTGTCCCATAGATGGGCATTGACATGTCTAGCTATTTAATTAACAGCTAAGTTTAAAATCTAGCATCCACTTTCACGATTTTGACGTTACATAGTACATAAATTGTTCTTCAAACCTTAGTTACAGATCCAAGCATTTTACATATGTAAGTTAATATAGAAAAATGTTTATTTGTTTAAAACATTAACACTTACAGACTGCTCTCCCAAAGACTCCACAGAACAGGGTAAGATTATTCTGCCTCCCTCCACAACAGTCACGTGCTCTGGTGTATTGTTAAATTTTGGAAGCATAGACACTGAAGTCACAGAACCTGGAAAAAAGGATGTTCGATACAAAATTTAAACTGACAATGGTTGAGAGATTTAAACTACACTCCCACTGTACTAACTCGCAAATATTTTGAGGTAAGAGAATCAGATAGCTTCCTCGCTATTGTAAAGTAGTTTCCCTCCACGCCTTGCTAAACGTATGGGGAATATGGTGTTAGTAACCATATTTCTCTATGACCACGACACATTGTGGGTGATGGGGTCTGTATCACGCCAGGCCTTGCTATTGTACCCTTTTTCAGTCCAGTTTTCCAAGTATTCTTCCATTTTCTCCTGCAAAATCGACTGATGAGTCAGACTGGGATTAAATAAACATTAATTGTGACCAGTAGTAAACTAGCCTGCTAAACACCAGAATGACAATTTCAAATAAAGGAGAAAAAGATGGTATGGTAAGAGCTTTGCGTAGGTGAATAGCAAAACAAAAGTCGACGTTTCGGCCAAGTAGGTCTTCAGCTGGAACAACAAACAACAGCACACAAATATATATATAAAGATGTATATACAGCACCCTGCTAATATTATAAATCATGGAATTTCCCAGCACGCTGCTAATATTATCAATCATGGAATTTCCCAGCACCCTGCTAATATTATCAATCATGGAATTTCCCAGCACCCTGCTGATATTATCAATCATCAAACCCTCCACTTTCAAGTACTGAAGATTTACATTGGGGTATACGGCACTTTCACTTCACAAATCATAATTGTAAACACCTAATGACAATAATGATATTTTAAAACATGAGATTTTCAAAATTTATGGACGTACGTATGTAAAGAGAGGCGTAAACAAGGTTTAAAATAACGATCGAGGATTAAACAAGTCGAAGAATGGAAAGATCGAGATTTGAGATAAAATAATAAGATAAATAACGAACAAATAAATACGGTCAAGCAATGAAGAGAATTGTTTTTTTTTTAATTGCGATGTTAGTGAAATAAATCACTCAGCTTTAAACTAAAAGCTAATGAATGTTACAATAACAATTAGAGTCGGTATGGAAACGCCGCCAGACTTACAAGAAATATAGAGTTAATTATATCATATTTTTCAATGACCAATTTATATTGTATCGATACATCACGTTAGACCATCCTATTTTCCTAGAGAAAAAGAAATATTCCTGATGCCCATAATTAGAGACCATGTGAACAGATGCTGGGTAGGTTCAAGCAAAAATCGTTTCATGGGTTTGAACTCTTGGATAGTAGCGAGAGCACTAACTGCTCTCCAGTTGCCTCTTCAAATATATATAAACTATTATTAATAATTGATACACGCAGGCTAGTTACTTCTTCTTGTAAAGCTGTGTAGTGTTAAAAGCAAAAACTGAAGACCGGCCGTCCGTATCTTTTCAAAAAATCTCCACAGAGACAAATTTCCACTCCAACACTCCTGACTATCCTGGGATATTCGCACGTGCTTCATAATCCCGACACCTCCGAAAACTTACTTCAATCAGCAATTTCTTTTCCACACAGCTAATCATTTGTTGCCTCTGAACAATGTATAGTTTAAAGAAATTAAATCACGGACAGCTCAAATTGAATCTCTCCACGAAGAGGAAATGAATAAAATATGAGTCCACAAGTGCCACAGGGTTCTATTTTCACTTCTTGTATTTAGCCAATCACCTCGTTAATTGAATTTCTTCATCTGATCGCGGCTGGATGTTCAGTGAGAAGAATCTTCTGGAAAACATCATATTTTTGTTCAGATATGACGCCGCTACTTGAGCCACTCAACCCGCAGCGAGAAAGAGTCAAGATTGGGGAGGTAGGGTGGGGGCCGAGTTGATGATCGGTTATGCTGTTTGGTTTGTGAGTTGTTATATGCTTGGGAGAAAAGGAGAACTGAATGGAAATGTTCTCAGTTGCTCTAGGGGCGATTAGATGTCTGAATTCTGTTTTATAATGTAGGAAGCGAATGCTTATATGCTGTCTTGGTATTTTGTGCAAATATAGTAAACCGTATACAAACCTATCCATTTTTCATTTGGGACCGAAAAGATGATTTCGGCGGGGCCGTATCAACATAGAAAAATTGACTACCATGAAGTTTCATTTTACACTGTCAGTCCATTTTAATCTTGGTCTACCTTTGCCTGTCTACCTTGTACTTCCCACTTCAAGATGACTTTTAGTAGCTATTATGCCTCTTCACATGTGCCAAACATTTCAGTGGTCCTATGTGTTGTTATTGTGTTAAGTAGATTTTTTTTGTTTTTAGCTGATTAAAAAAACAAACTTCGTTGTTTGTCTTTGTCTTTTTTTTTTTGTTGCACTTTACGCCAAATTCTCCAATATTTCTATAAATCCACATTTCACAGACTTTAATTTTCTGCTCTGTTTTTTTTTTTTTTTTTTTTTTTTTGTATTTAATGTCCATTGGGAAATAAGAAACATTTATGCCCCATAAGGGAATGTTGAGTAGACATAACATATTACTATTGGTAGCTTTAGTTCTGATATTATTTGCTTTTATGTGTGTATATTGTTCATGTTAGCATTGATTTTTTGCTTTTACTATTTTTTGTTCATTTCTGTTTTATATTTTCCATCAGTAGTTAAAAATATGGACTTGCTAAAATATGGAAATATCCAAGATAGTTATATTCTTAAACTTTTTCAAGGCAACTGCTATTATTTTTTTTTATATACATGTGTAAGTGTTATGCATTATCTTTGATTATAATCATAGTTTATGTATTTTTAATATTTAACTTAATATTATTGACTTTTTAAATATTTTAAAGTCAAATTCATCCGTTGTTGGCTTTGTGTACGCATTAACACATAACGACAATGTTTGACCATACCTCTACTGTATTATTCATGTTTTCTTTTCACCTTGTTTTATTTGCCTTTGCTTATCTGTTGATTGTACATATTTTTGTGTGGCCTTGCTCTTTATTAAAGTAACCATCAAAGCACTCCAGGGCAAAGTAATAGGTGGTCTGTTGTTCCATTTGTTTCATTGTACTACTTATATTTAACATAAACGCTTTCTTTTGTGTGTGTAAATATGTATATATCGTATGCATCAACAATCAGTCAGTAGCCTGGGTGGCTGAATGGTTAGTGTTCTCGCTTCCTGATCAGAAGGGTCCGGATTCGATTCCCAGTGTGATACCGACTTCTTCTTCTTCTTCTTTTCAGCTCCCAGTGGAGCATAGGTCTTCAACAAACTCTTTCCAAGTCGTTCTTTTCTTCCGATTCTTTTAAGATCATTTCATGTCTTCCCCATCATCTTCTTCTCTGCTTCTATCTGTCTTCTCCAAAATTCTTTGGTCTTCGTCTTTGTTTTTCCCCCGGGTATTCCAAAAAAGGACCTGTTGTGTAATACTCTCAGTTGGCTTCGCAGTGTGTGCCCTATGCAGCGCCATCGGCTTCGCTGTATCTCTTTATCCACTGGTAATTCACTGGTACATTTCCATAATTCTATGTTATAGCTCGTTTCAAATCACGTGCCCAACTTCAAAACGCTATTACTCAGTAACCGTTTGTTGAAACTTTTAATATTTTAAAAATGTTATTAGAATGTAAAAGACCCTTTAAATGTATATTTAACAAATATCTTGCAGCTGCAGTTTTCTTAAAGCGGCGAATTTCTTTGATGTTTGTCAAAATTGTAAATTGTGAACCCCTAAATAATAGAAATTACCGTAGTTGCTGGTCTCTGATTAATTTTCACTAGGTAAAGGTGTGGCCGTAACGGGGAAATAACCTAATAAGACAAAACACCAGGAGAATTATTATCTTCTCAGTTCGAGGACGGACGATAATATCAAGGTATACCTGTATGTCCAATTTTCATAGTTGTGTGGTCCTGATAAGGACCGTTTGTTGAACTAATTTAAGGTAATATAGGGCCAACATTGTGGGGGCTATATACTTTCATTCTGAATCAGACGAGTCTAAAAGATTAATAACTGTTTGGGGTTGAACATTCCACAAACCATCATTTTTCCAATAATCCTCTTCCTGTTTTAAGACGTGGTCTTCACATTTAGCCCAATAATCGTTGTCTATATTTAATAAAGCGAGAATAGCAAGAGTCTTTACATCGCATATTTTGAATGTTGTATTTTCATCTGCCACTTGTCCTTTTAATTATCCCCAGATTAGTTCTATTGGATTTAAATGAGCATGGTAAGGTGGCAGCCTCAAACTTATATGACCGTGCTCTTGGATAATCTTATCTATTTGAAAAATCGTTGTCCTTTGTTTTTGCTTTACTAGAGATAGTAATTCAGGTTTTAAGTACATGTTATTAAATTGTATGTGCTTCTTTGTGAGCCATATCTTAATAGCATCTTTTGTACTGGATGACGTCGGGACTTTATCTTCAAGTGCAACAATGCTGTGGTACACTGCATTGTCCATTATTAGGCAAGATGGTCGATCTAGTGATGGGAGAACAGAATTTTCAATCCAATATTTAAATATGTGATCATTCATCTCAGAGTGATAATCCCGATTGTCTATGGATTTTGAAAGAAAAATGAGCTCTGCATTCTGTATTAGTCCATGTTGTCGACTACCTGCATGAGCAATTATCAAGCGCTGTCCTTTGCTGCTAGGTATTAATCTCTTAATCTTTCCATCTGATGACTGTCATTCCCTTTGGTTAGTGTAGTAACCATTGATCCATGTTTCATCCAAGTACACAATATCATAACCTTGCTTGCGCACTTCTTTTACTTCACGTAAGTACTTTCTTCTCATGACTACTATATGTGGCTTCTCACAGATGATGTTTCGTCCATTGGAATACTTTCTGAATGTAAAGCCTGCAGCTCTCACATTCCTCCATAATGTAGACTTTGATATTTCAATACTGTTGTTCTTTTTCAGCGATACTTTTAATTTTCTTATTGTAACAGTTTCATTCATACCCAACATTTAGCGAATTTCACTTTTAATAAGTTCACTGTCGAAATTATCCAACATTTTTGCTCTTCCTTGTGATTTTGTATATTTTGAACATTGACGGTCACGTGCTTGAATCCAGCGATTAAATGACCGTTTAGATAAATCCAAAATGTGTCTTGTCCTATTCTCAGGGTTTTCTAAAGAATGAAATAATCTTCCTCGTTTAGCCTCTTTGCAAAAATAGTCATACATTTTTATTGCGATGTTTTGTAAACTGCCGAATTTCATTTTAAGACTCATGATAAATGTTATCGTTCCACGTCTCCACCTATGAATGAACGGAAATGGAACACCAAATTTCTTGTTTTTTACAATTGTCTAATTGTGTCAAAAATCTACGGTAAAAGCGTGCAAACACGTAAATTTTACCGTGTATGGATTTTTACTCGCTATTTTTAACTTAAAATACTGTAAACATTAAGTTTTGACTACATCAATGGGTCGTTATAAATTTATATAAATCAAATAAGCAACAATAATAACCAAATGTTTTTTTTAATGAAATTAATTCTCTGTTGGGTTCTAATCATTATAACTCTACATGCAAGTTTTGAACAACTTACAACAAGCGGTTAAAAGCTATCGATTTAAAAAGTTGGGCACGAGTTATGAAACAAGCTATAGTGAATTTGTCCTGCCATTTCCATTCTTTTATTCTGCGTAAGCATCCATAAATGAAAATAAAAAATGGCGTCATGCTCATTATCCTGGGATGTACGAGGGACATTTCATGTGTAGCAATGAGGTATCTTCTTGACTTTCCAACCATGGATTAAAGAATCAAGATCTGGAGAGCACGAGCATACCTGAAGATTAGTACAGATACAGAGCATCCATTGCACCACGTGCTCAACACAGAGAAAGGTGTCAGGCTAAAAAGAGGCAAATCATGGGTGGGCCGAGCAGAAGATGTCATCAAACCCAGAAATGAGAAACGTAGTGGGCGTGTAAGAAGACTTATCTTCAACATAGAACTGGACTCGTCAGTCGCTGGACACTGAGGAAATTGCTGAGGAGGGGATCTGAGCATCTATGGACATGTTCGGGGTGCAATGATGATGACCCGCAAATAACTCAATAACTCATTCCATAAATGAAAGTCTGTATCTTCATGATTGTAATTTTTTTTTTAATTTTTGTGATACCGACTCTCTTCTACCTTTTAGCTCCCAGTGGAGCATAGGTCTTCAACAAACATTTTCCAAGTCGTTCTGTTTTTTGCAATTCTTTTAAGATCATTCCATGTCTTCCCCATCATCTTCATCTCTGCTTCGATCTGTCTTCTCCAAGAATTCCTTGGTCTTCCTCCTGGGGATTCCAAAAAAGGGACTGTTGTGTAATACTCTCAGTTGGCTTCCGTAGTGTGTGTCCTATCCATCGCCATCGTCTTCGCTGTATCTCTTTATCCACTGGTATTTGACCGGTACATTTCCATAATTCCACGTTAGTGACTTTGTCCTGCCATTTCCATCCCTTTATTCTGCGCAAGCATCCATTAATGAAAGTCTGTACCTTCGTGTCTTTGACTTGTCCATGTTTGTGAAGTTTTTTCGGCTTATTTTTTTTTTTTACAGTATGGGATAGCCACTCCCATGCCTAACCCTCCTTTCTCGCCTCTTACGAACATGCCTGGTAGGGTACAGCGCCGCTATTCTTTACTCCCCTTTCGGGCCCCGGCAGCGCACGGCTACATCCCCAAAATAGATGCCGTAGTCATTGAAAATAGGGTCACTAACACCATATTCCCCATGTGCCTAGCAAGCTACGGGAGGGAACCTTGACTTTACATTTTTTTTTTAGTTTAACAATCAATCAACACCGAATACATGCCCTACCTGTAGCAGATAATTAAAAGACAACTGAATTTAGTAGTAATCTCCATTAACACAAAAGAGGTGAACAGGTGCCAATCTATTATTATCACAGATTCTAGACTGACGGCTAATTTAGATTCAAACTTCGCTTCATCGTTATTTTTGCCATGTGTTTTACAGCTTATTATCTTTGTTTTAACGTCTTATTTATATTATCTGCTCTTTCAAAAATATAAAAATTTAACAGGTTAAAAACCAAACACAAGAATAGAGAAGGAAGCAGATCACGTAGTAGGCCGAGAATAAGATAAAGTGGTACACAAAATATCTCATCGTCATCATCAAGTATTGGGCCTGCTGGCGTAGGTGATCAAGTCTCTCCACAACTTTCGATCTCGACAGTTATTTATCATTTCTGTTGTTGACCTTCTGCCAAGCCATTCTCTTAAGCTGTCTGGTATCTTTTCTCTTTTCTTCCCTCTATCTCTTCGTCCCTCAAGTTCCCAGTTGTTACAATATATTCCAACTGTTCTCTTCTCATTACGTGGCCAAAAAATAAGTATTGTTTCTTCAAACTAGTCTATACAACCACATACGAACTTACCTCACTATAATACAACAATTTTATTTCAAGTTGGTCCTCCAAATACACCACTATAATTTTGCATAAAAACACATTTTATAAGTGGTTTATCATATTTGATATAACATGAAAGGTCGTAACTTTCCTGGCAGTGAACAGTAGAGATAAATAAAAAACGTGTAAATCAGGCTTATGTCCCCTCGCAGATTGGTCATCGATATTGGAAAGTGAAGAAAACGTGTTCATGGCGTAACAAGGCAATGCATCCATTGCTTTGTTGGTCTGTGGGCAGTGAAAGAAGGTGAGGGTAAAGAACAAAGAGAACTTGAAGAAGAGATATAGAAGCAGTAGTAGAAGTAAAAGAGGAAGAAAAGGCCTGGACATAAACATATGTATTAAGTCATAATCATCATTGAGTGCCGCCTCTGCATCGACGGATGGCTATCATGAAGCGCCATTCCGCTCTGTCTCTAGTTTTTGATAGTGCAGACTTAATCAGCTGACTTGTCCATCTTTTGATGTTACTCGCCCATATTAGTCTTGGTCTGCTCTGCTTCTTTTACCTTGTATTTTCCATACCAAGATTACTTTTAGTAGACTGTTGTGTCTTTTACCATGTCCCAAAAAATCTCATTTATCTTGTTTGAATTGTGTTTAGTAGTTTTCTTTTCATATTTCGTTGTTTTAAGACTTCATCATTTGTTTTCTTTTCTTCCATCCAATTCCTCCTATTCTATAAATCCGCATTTCAAAGGCTTCAATTTTATGTTCTGTATTCTTGTCTAATGCCCTTGTTTCTGCACCATACAGGAATGTTGAAAAGATACTATGTTATGCTTTTTTTATAGTTTTAGTTCTCGTGTTATTTGTTTTGGTGTTAATATATTTCCCGTGGCATCAAAATTGCTTTTCGCCATTCCTAATCTTTTATTTATTTCAAATTTACATTTTTCACTTGTAGGTTTTGAGTATTATCATTATTTATGGTCATAGTTTTAGTCTTTTTGACATTTATATCTAATCCATACTTTTTGCTTTTCATGTTTATTTCATTAAGTAATTGTGGATCTTCAGGATTTTCTGCTAGTAATACAGTATCATCAGCATATCTTAGGTTATTGATTATCTTTCCATTAATGTTTAGGCCCGACATCTCTGTGATGTTTTTAAAGATTTGCTCAGTGATTGAACATCTTGGTGATAGGATGCATGCCTGTCTTACTCCTCTCTTTATATCAATGGGTGTAGAAGTCTCTTTGTTACATTTATTACTGTTGTTTGCTCTCAGTATAAATTACGTATTAGTCATATGTCGGTGTCATCTAGATGTATATATTTTAGGCAGCCTATAATTTGTTTATGGTGTATTCTATCAAAAGCTTTGGTGTAGTCTCTAAAGCAGGCATATATTGGTTTGTTTCCTCCGTGTATTTTTTTTGAATAAACGTCTTAAATATTGCTTCTTTTGTTCCACTGTTGTGCCTAAAACCAAATTGTTGTTCTTCTAATTCCATATTGATTTTATTCTGAATCATTCATTGTATAACTTTTAGCACTATTTTTGTTACATGACACATTATGATTATTGTTCTAAAATCACTGCATTCAACTGCACCATTCTCATTTAGTTAATGCAATGAAAATTGATGTTTCTAGTTCATTTGGAATGTATCCTGAATGGTATAAGTCGTTGCATATGTCTGTGATCACTTCAATGCCAAAATCTTCTAATGCCTTTATCATCTCTAAATGTATGTTGTCATATCCCGCAGCTTTTCCCTTTGTATAGCTTTTTCCACTTCAGATTTCAATATTTTATAGCCTGGCGCACATTTTACAGTTTGTTACTTTTCACTTTCGTCGAAAAATAATTTTATTATATATTCCTGCCATCTATTGATTATATCTTTATTTTCTGTTAGCGCGTTTCCTTTTTTGTTTGCATTACATCCACTTTAAGTCACAGAAGCAAAACAATCAATGGCATCGTTTAAAACTTCTTATTTTAATCAATTTTATTTTGTTTCAGCATTGTAAGTCACAATTCTACTAATTACCAAATTTTAATATATCATAAAGTGAGAATTTTTGTGGATATTAACCAACGAACTGTTGGACTTCGTCATTGCTTACACTGTATTTGTATGGGTGTGTGTGCATTATTGATTAATTTCCCTACTACAGAGAGTAATTAATTGGTAAACATTTAATTAGGACAGTATTAGCTTGAGTATTGTAAGTTGATATTCATCATCTTCATAATCAAGTACCGGGCCTGCTGGCGTAGGTGATCATGTCTCTCCACAACTTTCGATCTCGGCCGCTATTTATCATTTCTGTTGTTGACCTTCTGCCAAGTCATTCTCTTAAGCTGTCTGTTATTTTTTTCTCTTTGCTTCCCTCTATCTCTTCGTCCCTCAATTTTTCCAGTTATTACAATATATTCCAGTTGTTCTCTTCTCATTACAAGGCCAAAAAATGATGATTGTTTCTTCCTAATATTGGAAATTAGCTCTCTTTTTGCTTTGACCTCTCTCATAACATCTTCATTACTCTTCTTAGCTGTCCATGGTACTCTCAACATTCTTCTGTAAAACCACATTTCTACAGACTCCAGTGATTTTCTTTGTCTGTTGTCCTATTGTCCATGATTCGCATCCATATGTTAAGACTGGCTCTATGTAACATTCAAGAACTAAGTTGATATTACTTCACAAATGTAATTAAAATTTGGATAGGTGTAAATTTGTTTTACAAGGGTAATAACGAAGAAAGTCAACGAAAGCTATTGTATTAGTAGTCCTGTGTCAGAAATGACAGAGAGAACTAGTTAAATTAATTAACAATATTATTACAACAGCAAAAGAAAAGGCAAACGAAATGATCAACAAAAGTAATACAAGAGATAGAACAAGCTAAAACAATTCGAAAGCTTGGGAAATATAATAACATATAACAGGGTTAACTACATACTCAACGCATTATAGAATATAAATATAAGAAGGCCAATAATAGAACTACAGTTAAGCAATTCTCAAATGAGGTTTCGAGAAAAACAGGATGTACTGACGATCTATTCACCTTGAAACAACTAGCAGAAAAGATGATAGAATATAATAAAGATTTGTACATATCTTTCTTTGACCAGGAAAAAGCATTCGACCGTGTAAACAGAGAACAGCCGTGGGAGATACAAACAACATATGTAGTAAGCGAACATCTAACCAACCTAATTAAAAGTATCTACATCAACAGCAGCTGCACAGTCACAATAGCAGCAGGCTGTACAGACCACTTCGAAGTTAGATCAGGTGTAAGACAGGGTTGCGTACTATCCCTCCCTATTGTTTAATACATACATGGACTATATATGCAAGTCAGCCAACCCATCAGAAACAGAGGACATAAATGAACTTCTATTCACAGACGATCAGGCACTAATACTTGGAAAAATGGAAGACCTACGAGAACATTTAAATAGACTAAACAGCACAGGCACAAAATATAACATGAATATCAATATGAACAAAAAAAAAAGAAGTCATGAGTATGGCAAAAGAGAAACAGAATATAAACATAACTATAGACGACAAATAATTAAAACGAGTAGAGGAATTTAAATACCTAGGAAATCTAGTGACAAACGACAATTCACAAACAGCAGACATAGACTCAAGATGCAACAAAGTTTATCAAATCTTTAAACAGCCGTCACTACACAACAAGGAAATAACTCTAGAGACAAAATGGGCATAATACAATCCTCATCCCTACGTTGTGCTATCAATGCCAGTCCTGGACCTTAGATGCAAGAACAATAAGAAAAATAACCTTTACTGGGATTAAATGTGTTAGACGAATAACAGAAAACTGCATGAGAGATAAGATCAGAAATGAAGAACTGATAAAGAAAGATTTCTTCAGAAAAACGCCCCTCTATTGCCTCAACAGTTTTCCATCATATGCCATACATGTCAATAATAAGAATAAGTTTGTTAACACTTTTCAGTACGTTTTTTTTCTGCTAGTTCCTAAGAGTGGCTCATTGTTGAGGAGTTTCCTAACATCATACAATATTGTTCTGTCTTACATTTACTCCACTATGTATCTTACATCAGATGTTAGTACTGCTACAATTTGTATATAATGCTCTAATGAATTTTGGTTATTAACTAAAACATATGATATAAGTATACATATATCTACATTTTATATGCCACTGCCGCCCCTAAGAAAAGAAAGCACAATTTACTATTTTATTTGGGAGCCGCGATAGCTCACTGGTTAGTGAACTGGACTACAAAGGACCAAGGGGTAGGGTTCGATCCCAACCGACGGCTTCCGGGTTCACCCATCCTTTAATGGGTACCGGATTTTTTTTTCTGGGAAAGTGAAGCGGCACGGGCGTAATACCGACCACATTACCCCAAAAATCATGTGCCTGGTCTGTAAAATTTATGATTACTAACACCATATTCCCTGTACGCCACTTGGCGTGACGGGGCTACTTTACTTTTTTTATTAAAACTATTTTATTGCCAGAGTAACAGTTATCACTAGAATTATAAAAATACGCTAGCTCGGTAAGCTAAGCGACCAGTTTCTATTTCAATCTTGTTAAACGACCTACCCTTAAGTCTTTGTCACCCCAGGCAGTCAGCAAGACTGTCTAGACGTTTAAACAGTCTCGCCTAAAATACATTTTTTTAAAGGCAACACACAATGAGAGATATAAAATATATTTCTTAGGAAAATCTCACAGTTGCTTTGTCAAAGAAAATATTACAAACGTTATGTTTACTCTACTGTGCCTCTATTGCCAACATCTATTCAATGGAAATAGTTAAGGTAAAGATAAATTACGAGACTTGAATCGGCGTCTTTTTCACAAATGCGAGTTTTTCACATATATGCTCGGTCTTCTATTCCGAATTGTTCGGAGACTTCTGAATAGTATCGCTTAAATCATTGAAACTCACGATGCGAGCGGCATCCCTCACCTTCCCATAGTACTACCCTTTGTACCCATTTTTGCCAGCGGCTGGGTCGACCGTGGGGTTTTTTTTTCCCGACCACGAGTACTTCTTCAAAAGCATCTTCACATAGCTTCTTCACAAGCATCTTCACATAGCTTCTTCACAAGCATCTTCACATAGCTTCTTCACAAGCATCTTCACATAGCTTCTTCACAAGCATCTTCACATAGCTTCTTCACAAGCATCTTCACAAGCATCTTCACATAGCTTCTTCACAAGCATCTTCACATAGCTTCTTCACAAGCATCTTCACAAGCATCTTCACAAGCATCTTCACAAGCATCTTCACAAGCATCTTCACAAGCATCTTCACAAGCATCTTCACATAGCTTCTTCACAAGCATCTTCACAAGCATCTTCACAAGCATCTTCACAAGCATCTTCACAAGCATCTTCACAAGCATCTTCACAAGCATCTTCACAAGCATCTTCACATAGCTTCCAGCGGGATTCGAACACGAGTTGTCTGAACGTCGGTAGCCCAGTCGAATGGTTTTCCCAGCTAGGCCCCCAAGGGATATAGTGTTCATGTCAAATCTAGTGCGTCTGCTACATTGCTCTCACTGCGATATCGGCATTTTTAATTAATTCGTCCTTTTCTAGATGTAATGTCTCTTCTTTTTTTTCTCTTGTTTCGGAGTGTTAAGGCTCACTGAGAGATGTTGTTTGGTGGTGACCATGTTAGATGTCCAACGAACTTAATTAGGCATCTTTTAATATATGATCAAGCACTGATGTCACTCAGACTCATTTTTGTTAATATTATTATTTAGATTCGGGAGATGGAAAGAGGGAAGAGGGGGGGGAGGATAGATAGTCTAGGGGTAAAACGTCGGCCTCTGGACAAGAATATTCTGGTTCGACTCCCACCACAGACGGTGACATATAAAAATCGAACTTATGGTTTCCATGTGACGTTGCCCTCCCCTAGTTTCTGGTTGGTGAGGTACGATGTCAGGCCCTCTAATAGATCCCGTTTCCATTCTGGGCACTTTAAAGAACTGTTGGAAATCGAAAAGAGCAGGCTAAAATGGCCGCCCGCTGCTCGGGCAAAATTAATAGGGAAACATTTACCCAAAACGTTAAAACCTTCAACGATAAAAATGGAAGCACCTCTGTAGTCGGTGAATATCTGCCTGTATGGCGAGGGACATCTGAGTACATGGCTGCCTGTATGGCGAGGGACACCTGAGTACATGGCTGCCTGTATGACGAGGGACACCTGAGTACATGGCTGCCTGTATGGCGAGGGACACCTGAGTACATGGCTGCCTGTATGGCGAGGAACTCCTGAACACACAGCTGTCGGTGTGTAAATATAAAATCGTGATAGTCACGCAAAATTAAGTCCCTCTGGACTTTGCTAGAGATATAAGGCTGGCCAACGCAAACAAACAACATGTATATGGTTTGATGACGGTTCACACTAATCGAACTGAGAGTGACGCACCATGCGGCACAACGTACACGACATCTTATCTCTGTAGCGACGTTTTTTCTTTCGTTTCGCTGTTAATATCCACGTTTGACACTGAAAGCGGAGTGTTGGAATATATAGTATTATATAGAACTCTTTTTGAATTAGATGTTACATGCTTCTTCTGTAAAATTCGAGTCAGTTGTCCAGTCACATTATTTGCTTACCTGAAACTAATAATGAACAACAATTGGAACCTAATACCAATTACTATTGCTATTAGATAAACTGAAGCCATCCACACAATTCAATGATACTATCGATGTTGTCTGCTGAATGGCAGAAAATCAATCGGTTTTTCAATCCGAACTAATTAAAGGTCCTGCTTACTACTTGACATAATCATATTCACTATTCACATTTTTATTTTTGTTTAATAGAATGTATTTTACATTGCTTTATTAATTTTATTTAGATATTATTTATCTGTTGTTGTCGCTTTACATTATTTTATGCGAATGTCGGTAGCGTTGTGGTTAGTGCGCAGGTTTGGCTATAAAGTGAAGGTGGATAATCGTAATCGGATGCTCTCTAGTCGAACCAGATAAACTAAGAAATAGCATCTGTTTTGCTGATAGAAGAATGTAGTAACAATGAAATGAGCACTTGCCGCATTCCCTTTCGCTCATTTCAAATGTTGTGGCTTAGTATGATGACGTTTAATATCTCATTTGGCTACATCTTTATGTATTTTACCGAACTCGTTTACCTCTACCGTATTCTTTACTGCATTTTGGTCACTTTATTTTAATTGCACATTAAACACAATTTTGTTCTATTTTTTACTTTTATTTACAAGCACTTAACAAGAAAATTGTATGTTGAATGAAAGTATGTATCATTTGTATGTATGATCAGGAAAGAGAAAGAGAGAGTTGTGAGAAAGTATTGAATGGCACAAAATAATATTTAACCAAATCTTGTATTTACAAAGATGCCCAGACATCATGTGATGAAAGTCTAAAATAAATCAATTGTGACGCCTGAACAGAAACTTTGAGTCAAATTGGCAAACATTACCAGTTATACCGACAGAAAATATCGTTCTGATAGCCGTACAGAAACTAAGTCTTTGAATAGCTACTCTTGTCAGTAGAATGTAAACGGTTATTACTGAAGATAAAGTAGCAGCAATGTAACAGATTACATTGATCATTACAATCAAACAACCCGATTCAAACAAATTATAAAAGTGCGCATGCACACCAACGAGCTATGGAGACTACATACACAAACAATAATGTTGCTATATTTGGTTCAATAAATACAGACATTAAAACGTGTCTGCTTTTCAACAAATTTAACAACACATTTTATATTTAGTATTACTGTCATTGAAGACTTCGATAATGATCATGAGAGTAAAAATCTAGCAGTGTCATGAAAAACTAATAGTGACTAATCACTGTATTTTTATCGTGAAGAACTAATAATGACTTATCCATGTGTCTCTAATGAATACTTATTTATTAGTGTGTTTTTTATGATGAACAAAGTCTAAATTGTCCAATTTAAAACAAAAAACTAATAACGAAGTACAATTGTTCGTTTTCTGAGATATAAATAATTATTGAACCATATGTCTTTAATGAAGAACTAGTTATGACATCGCTGCGATATTTTTATAAGGAGTTAATAACTTAGAGCTTAGCACCATAGCGGTAGGACGTTAGCTCTGTGATGAAGTGAACATCAGTTTCATAGTAGCTTGGCTCTGGTCATTGAATTCAACTTTAAAAAGTAATGCCTGGCTAAATGAGTTTGATCAGGCGGAGAACATAGATGATTATACTGGCCTCCTCACCTACAAATGATTTACTTAGAAAGTGAGTTTTAATATATTATTCTCTTTTGTTCCATTCTTTCTTCCCTTCCTCTTGTACCCGTTTCGGTTTCCATGGAGATATAAAATTTATGTTTCTCGCCATTTTTACGGCTGCACTCATTGTCAATTGTTGTTGATGCGCTTCTTTGATGTTGTCTGTCCATCTTACTCTGGGTCTGCCTCTTGCTCTTCTACCCTTTCCTCTGTTGATATTTGTTTTGTACGGTAAGGAATTACACGACACTCATTCCAGATGGCCCAAACCAGTTTATTTGTTGTTCCTGTTTTTTTTTTCGTTCGCCAGCTTTTACCTCTGACGAAGTCCCTAGAGACTAGGAACTGAATTTTGCGTTTTAATCCCTGTTTCAGAGGTTCCTCGCCGCACAGTCAGATAACTCCGACTTCGCAGGAGCTAATATTTTTTCCGTCAATGAGTAATTGACGTTTCATGCCGAACCTCGCTGCTGAGACTAGGGGTGGTTGCCGCAGAGAGAAATCATAAATACAAATCTCAACCGGTGTAGCCGCGATTTGAACCCACAACCTCTCTGTCTCGAGGCCGGCGTCTGGCCTCGAGACCAACCAGACCCTCTTGTTCCTGTTCGTAGCTTATGATTGGTTCAATGCCTGCTATAACTCTAATGACATCATTTCATATTCTAGGAATTACAAAAGACAGTAAAATATATACAGGAAACGACATTGCAGATAAAGACAATACTTCGGACGGACGAAATATAGATAGATTTCATATTTTGTCGTATTTGGTCAATCCAAGTGCTTTTCCCAGACATCTAATCTATGTGGTAACAATCTTTCTTTGTGCTTAGTCTTAGGTGATCGTGTTTGGCATTGGTAGTACATTGTGGGAATGTATATACTCTGTATAAGAAGTTTCTTGGTGTTAATAGTTATTGCCTTGTGTTGAAGTATAGAGTGCAGCTGTCCCAAAATTTGGTAGGCCTTGTTGCATCAGATGTCAATTTCTTTATCGATCTTACCATCTTCCTAGAATGTTATTCAAAGATATTTAAAGTAAGTTAGTTGTTTTACAACTTGATGCTCTATAGCTGTGTTTAATGTCTTCTTTGTCCTCCTATTAATATGGCTTATGTTCTTTTCAGTGCTTATTTATTCCCCTACGACATTAATATATGTAACTGGATACATGTTTTTTTTTTTAACAATGGCCTATCCGCATGATTTCTTAAAATGAAAAATACAATAACTGATCCATATGTTTCATAAAGAACTAATAGAAACTTTTTCCATACCACTGATTTATCTATGTCAATAAATAAAAGAATATCTAATACCAACCCATACAAACAATACATATTACATGAAACCTAATAATAAAGGTTCTTTGTACATCTTCAGGAAATATTAAACAAATATAAACTTAAAGCTTAAAGATGTCCATCAGGAAAATGTTTTATTGTAAATTTAAGGAATAATTTTGAAAATAGTAATGCTGATTAAAATTAAGGAACGTTTAAAATTGTATTTTACGAATATATTATGTGGTCTGGGTTTAATTTTAGAGAATTGTAAACAAAGCAAATCATATAGTAATATTATATCGCCGGTCCGACAATAAAGAGCGACTTTCAAGCAGTTAATAAAATGTGTGCTTTAAAGAACACAAAAAAGGACCAAGCTAAAGATGCTTAAAACAAGCGTCACAGCAGTACAATCTGATTATATAGCTTGACGAAATCATTAACTTTTGAGAGTCGAATAGAGCAAGCTTGTATGACAATTACCAGTGCTAAATTTAAAGGAAAAAAATGAAAAAGTAAAATCGCTGCAAAGTTACCGACACTGAATGACAGTTTTTTTTTCTTTAATTAACCAAGGGACTTTCGCAGAAATGGCAGAACACACTTTGTCGAGAACTTCACGAGAACTTTGTGTGATCGGGAAAGGCATGCAGTAGTAATGACCGCTTTGTGCGTACACTAATTATGGTCTTAAATAGAAGAACAACAAATGAACAAAAAAAGTAGGAAGTGTAGTGGATGAATAAATGCTAAGAATATAGGTCAACTTTAGTCAAGAGGGCAGAAGAATTAAGTGGGAAATGAAAAAGTGAAAAGAGGCGTAATGAGATCAAACTTTTACTACCTGAAAAAGGAATCTCGGAAATGCGAGTCATTATCGGAAAATGAGAGAACGGCTGTTAGAACCTTTTTTTTTTTTTTTTTTTTTATTTGCAAAACATAAGTTTAAGAAAAAAAAAAAAGATGGAAACTGTAATCCAGTAAAAGTCATGAATGTCTAAAATATTAGAGAATCCCAAACCCTAACATAAGACAGTATTTATCATCACAATGAAACATCATGTAGAGAGTATATCTATACCATTGCCATCTGATGCTGTAAGGGCCAAATATGTTCGCTTACGAATAACCATAAAAGGATGCTAGTCACCAAAGAGACGAGATGTTAGTGAAACAAATTGAAACAATGATGAGAATTTTTTTTTAATCCCCTTAAAGTGACCGGAAGAGTCAGAAATGGAAATGATGTCGTAAGAGGGAAATTGTGCATTGAATCAATTCCGAATAACATACAGAGACTTGTCCAAGATGGCAGCTTGTTTTAATTTCGGAATGTGGAATATGTAATAAAAGTGACTGAAAATATGTTTCTAACGGATATATAGTTGTTTTTTTTTTCAAGTTGTGTGAAGTATTCTATTCAAGAAGGAGTACAAGAACAGATAAATACTTTTAAAATGTCATCTAAAAATAGAGTTATACCGTAAAAGATAGCATGTGAAACCTAACGACCGAGTACGAGGGGAAGCATCTCTGGGCTACCCGCAACATTTGTTTTTAATGTAAGCCCTTAACTTACCACATACTCAGCAGGTTGATAAGGGATAAACATTGTATGTTCAAATAAATCACATAAAAATGGAGATAGACCATAAATATTAAATACCAATCATCAATGTAAGCGTACTAAAAAAACAAAGAAGTTGAACTAAAAAAAGAAACGACAAAGAAGACAATTAAAATACTAGGATTAGAGGACACCAGAGTAAAGGGACAACAGATTAAAAAAAAACATGAACCACACCATAATATTCTTAGGAGTCGAAAACACAGAAAGAGCAAAACATGGAGTGGGCTTTATCATTGACACAGAACACATAGAGAATATTCTAGAAATAAAACACTACACAGAAAGAATAATCACAACCAAACTACTAGAAGGCGAGCGAAAAACAACTTACATACATATTTATGCACTGTGTAAAAACAAAGAAAAATACAGTGAAGAATTTGTATGAGACACTAACTGAAAATGTCAAAAAGACTGATGAAAGCGACTACATGTTAGTGATGGGAGATTTTAATGAAAGGTTTGGGAAACGCAACAGTGAGAAGAGAGATATCCTGAAACCTTTTGGCGATAAGACAGCTGAAATAAATGAAAATGGAAGCAGACTGCTGGAATTATGTAATGAAAATGATTTATTTATCACCAACACGTTCTTCAAACACAGAGAGTTGCAATTATACACCTGGTACAAGTGGAATGACACATGTAGCAGCCAGGTAGATTTTATGCTAACAAGAAAACAGAACAAGAAAAGAGTAACCGACGGCAGAGCCGTCCCTAATATTAAAGACGACACAGGTCATAAAGGTTATGATTACACTCAGACATCCAAAAACAAAGAGAAAATACGCAAACAAACAAAAGCAGCAAAAAGAACTGACAATAAAAATAAAACAATTAAAAGATCAAGAATCAATGAAAATCCTAGAAGAAAAAACTAACAGAGGAATTAAAGAATCTACCTAGCGCATTAAGCACAATAGAAGAAGAGTAGAAGCAATTTAAAAAAAACAGTAACCAACATTTCAAAAACAGTACGTGGAACGAAACTAAGGACAAAAGAAGGGGAAAAAGAGCAACCCGTGGTGGAACGATGCAATCAGAGAAGCAATTAAAGAAACGAAGAAGCTGTTTGAAAATAGGAAGAAGAATAAGAACCAAGAAGAATATGAAAAAATATGCCTCAGCCCGATAAAAGTTAAAATTGTGATCAAAGAAGGTAAGCAAAACACATAGACAGAATTCGGACAAAATATGAGCAGGGACTTCAAGACAGTCACAAGAGACTCAAAATGCAGTAAAAGGAACAAGAGCGAGAAAAGAATACCACTATCATTCATGAGCTCATTCATGAAAAAGATTGTCAACCAATATAAAATAACCAACATATGCAAAAGAGTTGAAAAGAATATTTTGAAGAACTATTAAAAGATGGTACCAACTATCAATAACACAACAAAAACCGCGCAAGAATGCACAAACTCTGAACCCAACATTATAAAAGATTAAAACGAAAAGTAATCAAATTTTCACCAAGAAATCACCACTGGTGATAGATAAAATATCAGTAGAAATAATAGCAGCAGGTAAAACAGGAGTGACATGGATGCACAGAATATTCAATACAACATGGCACCAACTAAAAGCCACAGAAGACTGACAACAGGCAATCATCGTACAAATTCGGAAATGAACGTCAGCAATCAAGAAAGACAGCAATAAATACAGAGATATATCGCTTCTCAGCCATGTTGGAAAGCTATACGCTTAAATTATGAAAAAAAATGTTGAGACCAATAATAGAACTACAGTTAAGCATTTCTCAAATGGGGTTCCGAAAAAAGCAGGGATATACTGACGCTCTATTCACCATAAAACAACTAGCATAAGAGAGAACAGAACACAATCAAAATTTGTACATAGCTTTCATCGACCAGGAAAAAGTATTCGACCGAGTAAAAGAGAAAAACTGTGGGAGATACTAACAATATACAGAGTAAGCCAACATCCAACTAACCTAATTAAAAGTCTCTATATCACCAGCAACTGCACAGTCAGAACAACAGTAGGTTGCACACGTCACTTCGAAGATAAAGAGTAAGATAGGGGTGCGTACTGTCTCCTTTATTGTTTATTACATACACGGACAATATATGCAAGTTAGCCTACCCATCAGATACTGAGGGGGTCAACGAGCTTCTATTTGCAGACGATCAGGAACTAGTACATGCAGAAGTAAAAGACCTACAAGAACACTTAAATAGACTCAACAGCTCAGGCAGCAAATACAACATGGAAATCGATATCAACAAGACAGAAGGCATGCATATCGCAAAAGAGAAGCAGAACACCAACATAACTATAGACAACAGACAACTAAAACAGGTAGAGCAATTTAATTACCTATGAAGTCTATTGACAAATAACAATTCACAAACAGCAGGAATACTCAAGATGCAACCAAGCTTGTCGAATCTTTGAACAGTTCTCACTACTATTGTCCAACAAGGAAATAACTCAAAATCAAAATTGGTACAATACAATCGTAGATTGTGCTACAAATGCCAGTCCTGGACCCTAGATGCAAGAATAATAAGAAAAATAACCTCTACTGAGATAAAATATGTCAGACGAATGACAGGAAACAATCTGAGAGGTAATATAACAAGTAAAGAACTGAGAAACAAGTTAGGAATAATCCCCGCCATAGAATATATAAATAAACAACAGATAAAATGGTTTGACCACGTGATAAGGCAGAAATATCAAAACATAACACAATGGACCTTGAATAAACGTTGCGTGAACACCTCACCCAAGAGCCGACCATGAAAAAGATGGCTTGACGGAATATTACAAACACGAGGAAACATAACAGCAGCAGAGATGAATAGAAGATCAAAAGACAGCAATTTATATCTCCCCTCGACGCTGAAAGACAAATGAGGAAGGAAAGAAGAATAAAAAATACAGAGACAACACATTAAATATTTTACTCATCTGTAAGGAACTCTACTTTAATTTATGCTTTGTAAAGTAGAGAATCTAAAAGATAGAACCAGAGACCGTGGTAGACCTAGAGTAAGATGGACTGGCAACGTCCGATAAACACTACAACAGCATCACTTGGCATTGGTTGGGGCTGCCAGAAGGGCAAGAGATAGAACTGGGTATCTCCCTCGAGGCCCGAAAAGGTTAATAATAGTAAGTGAAACGAGAATCAGAAAACAAATAAAATTGAAGCCTTTTAAATCTGGATTTATAGAAGAATATGTAGAATTAGATGGAAAGAAAAGAAAACAAACGATGAAGTCTTGAAACAACTAAACATTAAAAGAGAACTTCAAAACGCAATTAAAAAAGGACAAATGAAATTTTAGGGGCATGTTAAAAAGACACAGCAGCCTACTAAAAGGAATCTTGGAAGGGAAAGTCCAAGGTAAAAGAGACAGGCAGACTAAGACTAACAAGGACGAGTAACAAAAAAAAGATGGCTGAAGTCAGCTGACAACCTGCATCATCAATGCAAGAGACAGAGCGGAATGGCGCTCCATGATGGCTAACAATCGATGATGTGACGGTACTCAATGATGATGATTATGATGAAAATAGACAGAAAGATAAATAATTGGGAGGGGGGAGGTGGAGCCAGTTGTTGATTTGTGTATGTCTGTTAGACACTTTACAGTCTCCCATCTTTTAACTTTATCTGACATCTCTTTCTTGATTTTATTGCTTCGTTTGATTTTTAAATACTCATATTTTTGCACATACACTGAAATAAAACAGACGATACACTTTTGTTCTATCTGTGCTTTTATCCCTGAGGCAAATGGCTCCCTACACAACTTACAAGTACCTCAGCATTTACCAGGGGCACACAATCACACTAGTTTCACGATATTGGTATCAGAACCAAGGGCAGTGTTTGCCCCTCTTTGTGACGTTCGCGTCTGTCTTTCTCGCCTGATTAGCACCAGGCGACACCAATTAGCTCGCGAGCGCGCTTGATTAGACGCGTTCAGAGACGTCCTTATTCCACAGAGTCCCTGGAAAGGATTTGTCTAACTCATTCGATTGGTTTTCAAACAAAGAAAAGAAGATAGAATAGGTCTTTACTTAACAAGACTTTTGTTCTTTTAGTCGTCTAGTTTGCTTGTTGTTATTGAAACTTTCTGATATGCACTCGCACGCAAGTAAAAGATAACAGAAAATAAATAATGAATTTAAATTGTGACGCTATTATAGCGATGTTTTTCTGTGATAAAAACAATTTCATTTACTTGTTCAGATGATAACATCATCATTATGTCGCTCTCACATCTTTCTAGTTCACATGGGAGAGGAAAGAACTACATTACACGAAATAGTGCCAGCGAAAGTTTATAGTATAGTATTGACTAAAGTTTATAGTATAGTATTGACTAAAGTTTATAGTATAGTATTGACTCAATTTTATAGTATAGTATTGACTAAAGTTTAAAGTATAGTATTGACTAAAGTTTATAGTATAGTATTGAATAAAGTTTATAGTACAGTACTGACTAAAGTTTATAGTACCAACGGAAGTTTATAGTATAGTATTGACTAAAGTTTATAGTATAGTATTGACTAAAGTTTATAGTATAGTATTGACTAAAGTTTATAGTATAGTATTGACTAAAGTTTATAGTATAGT
Source organism: Megaustenia siamemsis (assembly GCA_032433765.1). Lineage (NCBI taxonomy): Eukaryota > Metazoa > Mollusca > Gastropoda > Stylommatophora > Ariophantidae > Megaustenia > Megaustenia siamemsis. The sequence continues at coordinate 116,023,100 of JAVIAB010000092.1, read as the reverse complement.
ATTGACTAAAGTTTATAGTACAGTATTGACTAAAGTTTATAGTATCAGCGAAAGTTTATAGTATAGTATTGACTAAAGTTTATAGTATAGTATTGACTAAAGTTTATAGTATAGTATTGACTAAAGTTTATAGTATAGTATTGACTAAAGTTTATAGTATAGTATTGACTAAAGTTTATAGTATAGTATTGACTAAAGTTTATAGTATAGTATTGACTAAAGTTTATAGTATAGTATTGACTAAAGTTTATAGTATAGTATTGACTAAAGTTTATAGTATAGTATTGACTAAAGTTTATAGTATAGTATTGACTAAAGTTTATAGTATAGTATTGACTAAAGTTTATAGTACCAGCGGAAGTTTATAGTACCAGTAAGGTAAAGTAAGGTAAAGTACGAGGCTTGAACCGGCGTCTTAGCACGCGAGTTTCCACCCATACGTGCTCGGCCGCATATCCAGTAATGTTCGGAGATTTCTGTATAGTGTCACCTCAAGCATCGAAACTCAGATGCGAAGCAACATTCCTGACCTTCCCAGAGTAATACCCTGGTACCCATTTCTGCCAACGGCTAGGTCGACCGTGGGTTTTTTTTTTTTTTCAACCATGAGTACAATTCACACTGCTCCCATCGGGAATTGAACACGGGTTGTCCGAACGTCGGTAGTCCAGTCGGGTGGTTATCCCAACTCGGCTACCAAGCCCCCCCCCCCATCACCAGTACCAGTGAATGTTTATAATACCAGTGAATGTTTATAATACCAGTGAATGTTTATAATACCAGTGGAAGTTTATAGTATCGGCGAAAATTTATAGTACCAGTGAAAGTTTATATTATCGGCGAAAGTTTATAGCACCAGTGAAAGTTTATAGTACCAGCAAAAATTTATAATTCCAGCCAAAGTTTCTGTAACAATTTCAAGTACTAATTAATATTTTGGCAGCCCAAGACTACCATGGACGAGTAACATGAAAATATGGACAAGTCAGCCTCTGACAACCTGCACCACTAAAACAAGAGACAGAATGGAATGGCGCTCTATGGTAGCTAACCTTCGATGCGAAGACGGAATTCAATGATGATGAATTAATATTTTACTAACAATCAACTGTTGTACGAATTGCTTTACATTTGGCCCAGAGAGTGACAGACTGCCTTTTCCGATTCCGATTAATTTTAGAAATAACACCAAGGCTAAAACTAAGAATAGCAAAATGTTATATCTTCTCAACATTTGGTACAGAAACATGGACAAGTAAAATGAACAGAGAATTTAAGCCTTTGAAATAAGGATATATTTTGTTTGTTTGTTTGTTTGTTGTGTTCGCCAGTTTTCAACTTTGACGAAGTCCCTAGAGACTAGGAACTGAATTGTGCGTGTTAATCTATTTTTCCCTGGCAGCCGTGTGCACAGAGGTCCCTCGCTGCACAGGCAGATAACTCCGACTTCGGAGGTACTTATGTTTTTTCTGTCGATGAGTTACTGTGGATATATAGAAGAATAGGTAGAATTGGATAGAAGGAAAAGAAAACAAACGATGAAGCCTTAAAACAACTAAAAATGAAAAGAGAACTTCTGAACACAATTAGAACAAGACAAATGCGATTGTTGTGCCATGTTAAAAGACACAACAGCCTATTAAAAGTAATCTTGGAGGGGAAAATACAAGGTAAAAGAGGCACAGGCAGACCAAGACTTACGTGGATGTGTAACATCAAAAGATGGACAAACCTGCCTATGATAACCTCTACCATCAAAGCAAGAGACAAGAGCAGAATGGCGCTCCATGGTAGCCAACCTTCGTTGCGGAGATGGCACTCGATGATGATAATAATGAATTTTAGAAAGAGCTCTTATACGAGCTGAACTTAAACACTCAAAGTGCGGGTTATCGTCGGACTCTGATACTAGTTTAAATCCTAAAATGCATGTAGCTATGGTGAATTAACCACGTACTCCGTTATCATGTGTTTGTATGTGTGTGGCTATGTGTGCGTTGGTGTGTGTCTGTGTGTGTAATCTCTCAACAACGTGTCAATGATAACGAGGTTAATGGGGATTTCCGTGTAAATTCATTATATAAACATGCGTGTATGAATACATAGATAATATACATCAGCGATTTAGTTACTAGAGGTGCATATAACGAAGAGATAATGAGATACGTGTTATCTTTAAACACAACCACCGTGGACCTAGCGATGAGTGGAAAATAGAAACAGAGCCACTGTTAACTTGCCACGCACGTCGTAAGAGACAACTAAAGAGGTTTGTAATCGTCGCCTGTGTAGTAGAGTAGGACGTGCACAGAGCGACCCTGTCAACAGAATTTACAGATGCAGCTTGGGAAATGCTGTGACAATTGGTGGAGAGAATTCCTGGTTGCAATGGAACTGTTCCTTGAATAGAGTAGAATAAAATGAAATAGAATTTAAAAAAATAGAAACTGAAATGCATATAAGAGTACGTATGTAATTTGAAGACAAGAGATACATCTATGGTGTGTATCTTCATTAGTTAAAGGCAATAACATATATAAAATCATTCGTGTCAAATTGTCTCTTCAGTCCAATCGTACCTTTGTAGCGGGTATTTTTGATCCTTAAATCCCTAGAGCTTACATATTGAGTAATCGGATGCACCGGTTAAACTGACGCAACAGTGCAGCGTATTTCTTACTGGATACGTCAAAATAAATGACCAATAAGTCTTGCCAAGCGGATAGTGATTGAAAACCATAAGCAACCCTACACTCAAAAATGGCTTGCACAAGTCGGATATCTTGAGCAGAATGGCACAAAAATCGCAGCTGGCTGTAACCGACTAAACAACTCTTCTACGCCAGCGTAATGTTCTTTTAAGAGCAGACAGTGAAAAAGAAGTAGACTCTGTTTGAATCTAGAAGTAGAATGCGAAGAAGAAAAACATTATGAAAAAAGATAAGAGGAAGAGAAAAAAGATAAGAGTAACATGAAAGAGACGAAGTGAAAAAAAATAAAGATTGACTGAAAATACCTTGGAGTGATTAACTTAGGAGATATTTAGTAATCACCCCTGAGTAGAAAGAAGGAGGAAAAGAAAGAGCACAAAGTTATGGTTATGGTTAGTCGAAGGCCCCGGTATCACTTCAAACGAATTAAAATCCATAATTGCTCAAACTTCCATGCCAGTGGAATCATCCGAATTAAAACATCTCATTGAAGGATCCAGACAAAGAAAGGCAGCTGCAGCCCCCTCATAGCAGCTACAGCACACGCCAAAAGACATAAGGCCAAGCGGCACCGAAAGTGAATGCAGCTGAACTCTCCTTCGGCATATGATATCACCATTCATCGTAAGAAATCGAAATATAGAAAGACGATCCGAAAGAAATGGTGAAAAAGAGCACCAATTCACGAGGTAATATTGAGATTAATGTGTTGGTGCCCATACGTTTTACAGAACTGGACACAATGTGTTTGTAAGTAATGTAGTCTACTGACGCCAGTATCGTCTTTTTCGCAGGAAAAACCGGGTACTCATCAACGGCTGGATGAATCTGGTTTGACAACGTAACAAAACAAACATAGCTAAATACAATCAGTACAGACATACAATATATGGAAACTATTGACAAGAAATAGATGGATAGAAGGAATTAGTATGGAAAATCCAGGAATAAAGAGGCAAATCGAAGAGAAAAATTCTGGAAATTATCTTTTCCCCCGACGCTAAACTACTATTACTTCTTGTTCTTTCCTTCCTCATTTGTAACTCGGCATCGGGGAAAGACATAATTTGCGGTCTTTTTCTCTTCTGTTCTCCTCTGCTGCTGCTATATTTCCTAGTGTTTCTAATATGCCATCAATACATCTTTTTCGTGATCGGCACCTGGGTCTGGTGTTCTCGCAACGTTTATTGAAGGCTCGGTGTGTAGTATTTCATCTTTCTGCCTTATCACCTGGCCAATTTTTTTCTTAGCTTTCCATTTCTAAACTACAAAATCTGCTACACTAAACTGTTTTTTGATCGCTTGACTTACTGACGGATTGTTCGAAGTGAGGAGTGAATATGTGAGTGGGGGAGAAAGTGAGAAAACTAAAAACATATTGTGCAACAAGTATATGTCAATAGAAATTAGAAAGAGTTTTTATCGGTACTATATACAGCCAATCATGACCCATGGAAGCAAATCATGGACAGTAGACAAACAAATGAAAACACGTTTAGAAGCAACAGAGATTGGAGTTCTTAGAAGGATATTGAGAGTTTCATGGATAACTAAAAAGACAAACTCTCAACGAAGCCAACACAAAATGAGAGTACCTCAAAAGAAAAAAAAAACATGAGAAAGAAACTATCGACACTTTTCGGACTCAGGAAGAGAATATGAAAGTTGAATATTGGGTTACAACTGACCAAATACAGGGTAAGAGAGATCGCTGACGTCATAGAGAGAGGATAGCTTGGTGTCGTGTCACGGTTGCAGTCGACAACACAGCTGATATGATACACTGTAAACAGAAAATTATGGGAAGACATGACCGCCTACGTCAACCGGTAATGTCGCATGATGATGATGATGATGAGCGAGTGAGTGAGTGAGTGAGTAAGTGAGTGAGTGAGTGAGTGAGTGAGTGAGTGAGTGAGTGAGTGAGTGAGTGAGTGAGTGACTTCATCCAATATACTTTTGTCTTCACATAACAAAACGAACACTCCAATAACCGTTTTCTATATTTCAAATTACCTAGAACTTAGTTACCGCTGACTCACAAGCTCAATTCGTGATCTAATTTGCGCGGACAAACTTTAACCAGGTCTAACATAACAAAGTTTTAATTAAATGCCAGTCAAACATATGTGACCTTAAATTACATTTTTTTTTCACAACAGTTCAGGAGGGGAAAAAATATAAGTTTTGTGTCTACAACATCGTAATTAACACGAACTAATCGCAGTCATCGACACCTTTATTTTCTTCATCGTCACTATTGACAGCGTGGCTACATCGATCATGAGCGTGACATATTAGTTACTCGCAATTGGTCAAAGTTGTTATCAATACACCAGCATCGTCGGCATGATAAAATAGATGCCTAAGTACTAGGCAATTACTATTATCTTACGAAATCCCCCCCAAAAAAACATTACGTACTGTCTTGATGAGGTGGGGCAGCCGCGACAGCTCAGTGGTTAGTGAACTGGACTACAAAGGACAAGAGGTAGGGTTCGATACAAATCGACGGCTTCCGGGTTCACCCAGCCTTAAATGGGTACCGGATTTTTTTCTGGGAAAGTAAAGCAGCACGGGCGTAATACCGACCACATTACCTCAATTATCATGTGCTGAAGGTCTGTAACATTTATGGTCACTAACACCATTTTCCCTATATGCCACTTGGCGTGACAGGCCTCTTTACTTCATTTATTTAATGAGGTTGAAGAGGACAATAACGGAGAGAAAAGGCATTGACCACCTCATCTCCAAGTATAGTGGTCAGTTCATTTAATTTTAACATTTCACTTCTCTTCAACATTGGGAATCTTGCAGAAATCTTTTACGTTCAGGTTTGAGACTCCAATACTTGGTAGTCAAGGTTGGCATGAGCTGGATGGTGCGAGACCAAAGAAAGGAAGGTTCAGAATTACGCATAAACAACAAGCGATATCAATTCTTCTCTCATATTCATTTCCTCATGTGAGAAGCACCTATGGAAAGCCTCAACGTACAGAGAGATAGAGATTCTTTTAATCAGTTATTTTACTTAGTGTGTGAGTGTGCTGTGATACCTCCTTTCATTCTTAGTTTACGGCATTTTTATTCACATTTGAAATATTTCTCCATATTTTTCTTTACAAGATATTATCCCAGAAATAACTGCCAAAATGTTTCTTTCTCATTTTCGACAATAGTGTATATTTTTATTAACCTCAAAATATAAACTTTAGCATTCATATTCTTCAAATAAACTGTTAATACTTTTATCAACTAACACAACCTTCTCAGTTGTCAGTGAAACTTATAAAAACCTTATTTATGAAACTTCAAAAATTCTCATTAAAAAAACATAGCATAATTAAATAAGGAAAGAATGCTGTACTCTTCTTGTTAAACTACGATAGACACCGGTTAGTAATGAGAAACACACTGTTTAAACAGTATTTCTCAGGGTGCCTCGTGTCTGGCCCACAATTTTTATATATATTTCTTCTGCCCTGCTGCCTACATTTAATATTACAGCGACTATCAAATAAATAAATATTATTCCCTAAGTACCGCATTTTTGTATAGTTGAACCACATATCTATGGATAGACGGCATTGATCATTATGTAAACAAAACACTCAACACCCGTCACAATTTATTATCCACGCTGACAGGTCACTTCTGACTTAGCACTACCTGAACCTCCCACTGAGTGCTAGAGAACATATAGCATCGGGAGATAAGTTTAGCTTCCATTTATTTGTAGACGTAAGCATATCTTCCTGTTTTGTTTAAGACAAAAAGCATTTTCGGTTACGTGAAAGTGAGGCGTACTTGTCCTGTTTGGTGTTTTATTTGATGTGCTTTGTGGTGAATGATGTTTTCATTCTTACACAATGTATTATCTGCTGTATTAATTTTAAAGAGAATAAACTCATTCCTAAACATTTCGTGGCGACTGCACTGGACAAACAGTCACTATTCTCTGATCCTATATGTCTCATTTCGACCAATCTCTCCACACCCCCCCCCCTTTCCCACCCCTTTCTCCCGCAGAATTGCCGTAAAGAAAATGTGCCTTTTTATTTTAGTTAGTTCGAAGCTTAACATGCTTTATACTGATGTATGTTGTCTTGCTTGTAATAAAAGACATTTAATTTTCTGTTGCATTATTTTGGCGCGTGAAGTGTTTGTTCTCTGTTAATTCGGACATAATGCATTTTTTTGTTAATTAATTCGAACTGTCTTTGCTTGTTCTTTTACTTGCTCTTATATTTACATATTGTCTTCTGTATTTTCTGATGTACTATAAATATGAGGTGTTATGTATTTGATATTTTAGTTGAATTAGTTGGTATTGTCTGATACTTGACAATATCTTCAATTTCTTTTAATTGTGGCAGTACGCCTTGATTATATAATTTGAATTTAATTTCTAGGAAAGTAAAGCGGAACAGGCGTAATACCGACCACATTAGCTTGAAAATCATGTGCTGAAGGTCTGTAAAATGTATGGTCACTAACACCATATACCCTATACGCCACATGTCGTGACGGGAGCTCTTTACTTTACTTTTATATATATATATATATATATATATATATATATATATATATATATATGTATTGCTTTTTTTAAGACACTATTTTCATTATCATTTTAACTTGGACACCTTTTATTATTTATTACTTTATTTATGGCATTTTGTGTTCGATGTTGCTTTTTTGAACAGTTTGTGTTATTCATTTTATATTTGTAACACGTTGTGCAGTTGGTTTCTTTATTTGAGACATTAAACTGTTCCATTTAATCTTCATTTGTGTGTGTGTGTGTGTATCTGAAACACCGTGTATGTTGTTACATAGGGTGAATCATTAATGGATCTTATTCGTTTTATTTTTGTACTACAGATGTTCCCTGTGTTATTTTTTGTTCAATACAGAGTCACTGACATCAGATTTATTTCATTCATAATGTATTGTAGTTTCGGTTAAAATTAATCATTTTCTTATAATTTTCCAGACGTTACTGTAGATTTTATTAATCATCATCTGTATTATTAATTATTTATTTTGTAAGATATTACATATCACATACATTTTAGGTATGTGATGTTATGTTTAATTAAAAATATGATAGCTTCAGTTCTGATTTAGACGTCTGGTTTGGTTCATTAAAAGAAGTTCAATTTTTACTCTCAAGAAAATGCTTTCTTTTTATACTTCTTTTTTGTATAACATTTATTGTCTGTATATTTTGTGTTATTTCAGAGATACGGCTTAGATAATGCTATGCGCATTACATTATCAAACATTAAATAAATTGAAAACTATTTTAACAGAATGTTATATTTATTGATTATTTGTATGAAGAGTCTTTTTAATTAAGAAACATCGTTTTTCGCTGCTTTATTTAGTTTTAGTCGCAGCATATACAATTACAAAAATAAATTACATGAAAAATGTCGAGAAGGTATTAACCAATAAAGTATAAGCTTAAAGGCATATGAAAATGTGACTAAGATAGTCATTTGCTTGAAGGGAAATAATTGTCACATATCATCATTATCATCAAGTACCGGGCCTACTGGCGTAGGTGATCATGTCTCTCTCACAACTTTCGATCTCGGCAGCTAATTATCATTTAGGTTGTTGACCTTCTGCCAAGCCATTCTCTTAAGCTGTCTGTTATTTTTCTCTTTGCTTCCCTCTATCTCTTCGTCGCTCAATTTTTCCAGCTGTTACAATATATTCCAGTTGTTCTCTTCTCATTTATCATCATGTGCCATACCGGTTGGCGTATGTGATCATGTCCCTCATCTTCTATCTCCAGTGCATCGTATCAGTTCTGTTGTTGACTTTTTCCATGCTATGAAACCAAGCTATCCAGGTTCTCTCTTTTCTCTATTTGTCGCCCGCGATCTCTCTTTCCATTTATTTTGCCAGTTGTAACCAAGTATTCCAACTTTCCTCTTCTCATTACTTGGCCAAAAAATGATGATTGTTTCTTCCTAATATTGGAAATTAGCTCTCTTTTTGCTTTGACCTCTCTCGGAACATCTCCATTACTGTTCTTAGCTGTCCATGGTACTCTCAACATTCTTCTGGCGAAACGATATTTCTTCAGACTCCAGTGATTTTCTTGTCTGTTGTCCCATTGTCCATGATTCGCATCCATATGTTAAGACTGGCTCTACATAAAATTTAAGAACTCTTTTTCTTATTTCTATTGTCAAAAATGATGTCTTTTTCTTTGTTGTTACCATTACCTCTGTCTTTTTGCTATTAAGGCTGAGTCCTTTATTTTTTATTTCTTTCACTATAATGTCCAACATTTCTTGTAACTCATTTTCACTCTTAGCGGTTAAGACTGTATCACCAGCATACCTTAGATTATTTATATTATGACCTCCAATTGTTATTCCAGGCATGTCCCTTATGGATCTTAAAATAATCTCACTATAAATATTAAACAAATCTGGTGACAGCACACAACCTTGTCTAACACCCTGTTTTATTTGTTGAAACATTCCCAATTGGTTTCCAGTTCTTATGGCCGCTGTTTGGTCCCAGTACATGTTCTTTATTATTGTTAGATCACATATTGAACAGTCAAAATAGTTTTTTTTCTCGTCAAGTATTTTTTGGTTTGATAAGGAAAGAAAAAAAAGGGGAGAGGGGAGTTTACGAACATTGTGAAGGAGGAAAAATACAAGTGAAGATTGAGTAAGACGGAGAGTGTTGAAAGAGAGTCGGAGAATCATGCGAACAGAATAAGCGAGTGTGAGAGAGAGAGAGAGAGAGAGAGAGAGAGTGAGAGACGGAGAGATGGATGCGCAGAAGACTGTTTTGTAATAAGTAAATTGAATTGCTGCTGGTAGAAAGTTCTAGGCCTCAAAATGTGGAATCTGCTAAAGCAGTGGCGTTGTTGTAATGTTACTATTATTATATTGTTTCATAAAATATTGTTATAACAACATTGCAGCTGTGTGCCAGTTTCAAGATATTAATCACGTGGAGTGGATACCAAATAAGCAAATTTGATTGAAATCTAGTGAGGATTTCGTTCCTGACTGTCAAATCTAGAAAATATATCAACCGCGAGAGAGAAAACATCATTCTCATCATCCCTATGTAGCACGGTTTATTTCAGCGAGATGAACTCACCTCCGATGCTAACCTAGAGCATGCGGTTAGTCCGTCATCTGTTACCATTTGATACTGCCGCTAGTTCTTTCTTCTATCTCAACCGTTACTTTGAGAGGTTAATGAACTTGCGTGGATCGCGGCTTCTGCAAGACACACAAACACCCTCTTAATGAAGCACACAGAACTTTGCATGAATGGTACTTTAGGTCTCATTCAATGTTTTTAGGGCTCTCACAGATATAGCTTTAGCTTCGGTACTGGGACGATTCAAGAGTATCACTTCTGCGAGCTCGGGATAAATTCCAAATGGACCACCCTTGCAATTACCAGCTCTTTCAGGAAAACTGATTCCATTAAGAAGATCTGTATCGATAGTGTCAGGGTTATGACAATATTGTTTCTGCATTTGAGGACGAGACTTGAGAGGCAGTTTGGGTGGAACGGTCTTTGGCATCACGTGGTGTGATGTTAACAGATAGGATGAGAGATAGAACTGAGCAGACTAAGACAATGTTTGGACCATGTGGCGGATAGTAGTGATTTGACCAGTAGGATACAAATGATAGCATTTGTTAATGAATACAGTTTAGTTAGAGCTGTAAGTTAATAGACGATGAAAGATTCTACAACTGGCGTGTTAAAAAGAAATAAAACAAGAAAAGAATCCAGTCACTCCTTGTATAGGAATATAGTGTCGATACAGAAAGTAACAAATGAAGATTGACTGGGTGGTGTATGAGGAATACGGTGTTAGTGCCTGTTAATTTTTATAGACCTTCAGCACTCTATTTTTGTGATAATGTGGTCAGTATAACGCCCGTGCCGCTTTTCCTTCTCAGAGAAAAATGCAGTACTTATTTAAGATTGAATCTGGAAGGGGTCTATTTGGGTCGAACACGACCTCTTGTCCTTACTGGTCCAGTTCACTAACGAATGGGCTGTCGCGACCCCCATGTCTGTATTTCTATCAGAACAATCTGAAGTCAGGTGGTCAGCACTTCATCAGAACAATCTGAAGTCAGGTGGTCAGCACTTCATCAGAACAAAATTTCTCTTCTCCTCCCAAAAAAAAAAAAAAAAAAAAAAATTTTAAATAAACATATATATATCTTCTTCTTCTTCTTCCTCTGCTTTCCTTCCTCATCTGCCTTTCAGCGTCGAGGGGAGATATAATTTGCGGTCTTTTGCTCTTCTGTTCGCCTCTGCTGCTATTATGTTTCCTAGTGCTTCTAATATTCCATCGATCCATCTTTTTTCGTGGTCGACCCTTGGGTCTGTTGTTCTCACAACGTTTGTTGAAGGCTCGTTGTGTTGTGTTTTGTTCTTTCTGCCTTGTCACGTGGCCGGACCATTTTATCTGTTGTTTCCTTATATATTCTATGGCTGGGGCTATTCCTAGCTTTTTTCTCAGTTCTTCATTTCTGATCTTATCTCTCAGACTGTTTCCTGTCATTCGTCTAACACATTTAATCTCTGTTGAGGTTATTATTCTTATTGTTCTTGCATCTAGAGTCCAGGTCTGGCATTGGTAGCACAACGTTGGGATGAAGATTACATATATATATATATATATATGTTACCCACTAAATATAGGGTAATTCTTAATTAAAGCAGATTGGGCGCAGAATTGAGCTAGACATTCTATTTTCAGTATACCTGTTCAGTTATGACTGCTTTTTCTCAAAATCATATATATATATATATATTCACACATACACATATGATGTCCACATAAAAATTTGAGTGCATGGCTTTTCAGGTCACTGAAAGAAGTTTTCCTGGGGGAGGGAGCACTGTACTGTTCTGTAAAAATGTGTGCGCAATAGAAGTACCCTATAATTATATAGATGCTTTTACCTTTCATTACCTCTCAATGTTTATGTTTCTTTTTTGTTTAAGTGTGTCAAATATGATAGTTTTTGTTGGCAAATAAATGGTTATATTCTTGTGTTCAATGTTTTGTTCACTGAAGTCAAAGTTTAGTGGCTACTACTGGTTCAGTAATAAAGTAATCACATTGCTATTCTAGCCGGTCAGTCGACTCATATAAAAAGCATCTGCGCGTTGAGATGTGGAAGGTGATTACAGCGTGGAAGAGCACTGGCTATTACATCTTGAAATATTATGGTCTAGCAACGATGAAGATACCTAACCCCATTACAGGGTTGTATCTTTAAAAAAAAAAAGTAATATGGTGTTAGTGACCATAAATTTTACAGACTTTCGGCACATGATCTTTGGGGTAATGTGGTCAGTATTACACCCGTACCGCTTTACTTTCCCAGAAAAAAATTCGGTACCCATTTACGGCTGGGTGAACCCGGAGCCGTCGGTTGGGATCGAACCCTACCTCTTATCCTTTGTAGTCCAGCTCACTAACCACTGAGCTATAGCGGCACCCTGGTTGTATCTTTACCAGACATTTTTTTTTAAATCTTTAATACAGAAAGTAAAAAAAATGTGCATCTTTATTTTGGTTAACTTCCTGGTCTTCTTTCAGTTTGGTAGGGACACACCTAGAGTTTAACTCTCCTTTGCTATATGTTTTAGTGTGTGTGATTATTTCAGCTAATTTAAACATCTTTAAATAGTAGATGTGTCCGATTATTACAGAAAGAAGTTACCTGTGGTTGATACTGTAACGTAACAATTTCGTGAATTTTAGTTAAATGGAGTTATTATAAAAACTCAGTTTGTGATAGGAAAAAAACAAAAATGACCTTATGGACAGGTAGCCGATTTCTATTCTGATTGACGGCTTCCAGGTTCATCCAGCCTCAAAATGTGTACTAGACTTTTCTGGGAAAGAAAAGCGCTACGGGCGTAATACTGACCATATTACTTCTAAAATCATGTGTTGAATGTCTATAAAAAAAAATATAGGCACTAACACGATATTCCCTATAGGCCTCGTGATTAGAAGGGGCTTTTTGTTTCCTGATTTTAAGTAGGAAATGTAATGTTATTTCAAATATGTTTTGCTTCTTAGAAAGTGTGAGTAGTATCTGGCTCAATGAATGATATTAACCTGTTAATGAATGGCAAATACTATGTGCGTATGTGCATGTAAAAGTGCGTGTTATAGATGTATGAAAGTACGTTTCTGTAATTTAGCGATACCAAACTGTAGACATTGTTTTACCGAGCAGTATCTCATCATATCATGACTGACTCTGCCAATATTCGAATGACAGTTCTTGTAGCATCATAAACTAGGCAAGGTTAAATGATAAAATATTGACAGCAGGACTCAACAATAACCTAATAAATTCTAATGATTTAACAATCACCATATGCATCTGAGAAAAAGTTTTTTTTTTTTTAAAGTAGATTAAAGCAAAACATATTTTTTTTAAATCAACGAAAGCTATACAGAAAGCGGACCCCAGGAACTTTATCATTATCATCATGTGCCATATCAGTTAACGCATGCGACTCATGACCTTCCACTATTCACTGTCCACAATGCATCGTATCAATTATGTTGTTTACCGTAGCACGACACCAAACTATGTAGTATCCTTTTTTCGTCCGCAATCTCTCTTTCCTTGTCTTTTTGATCACTTTGTTTCTTTCCGATGTTTCTTAGGATCTCCCTTTTTGTGGGACCTTTAACCTCGTTACGAATTTCAGTGTTAGTCTTTTTGTGGTGTCGATGGAACTCTCAACATTTATCTAACAATTCTTATCTATAAGACCTCTAGTCATCTTTTTATTTGTTTGTCTATTGTCCATCATTCGTTTCCATAGATCAGTACTGACATTAAAAAGTACCGATAAATTCTCTTTCTGACTTCGATTAACACCATAGACTTTTTGTGTAAGATGTTTTTTTTTTCATTTTATGAACTTTAACTTTGGCCTGTGCTATTCGACATTTAATTTCTGTGGTGCATAGAAAACAACTTTACATTAAATTGATTAAATGAATTAACACTTCAAGCAGTCACCTAACGTGGCTCCCTGACATAATATATATAGTATAGCTAGCGTAGTGTATAAAACATTCAAAGTGTACTTTAACAAGAAAATAGTAATAACATTAAGGCATATTAAAAGACATTACCCAAACATCTCCTGGGCATATGCATCTTAAGATGTTTTTTATGACTCGTTTACTGTTCACATGTATGTTGATAACAAAACCAGGTGACATAATTTCACTTCTTAGTTTATGAACCGTTTATGTTAATTTATATAATGTTCTTTCCTAATTTATTAGTTCCGTACTAACGACCATTGGAAGGTGTAATGATTCTCTTATATTATTATGCTCAAATGATTCGATCAAGAAAACTGACATCACCCAAACAAAATACATCAGAAAACACTATTCTTAAGAAACAGTGGAAATGTTGACTCCATGGCAGACCTAAAAAATGATGGATTAATAAAATAATGTCAATAATGCATTATACAAAGCAAACTGCAGAATCTGTCTCCATTCTCCATTTCTCCCCGACAGCATGACGAACATGAGGAAGAGAGAGAGAGAGAGATAGAGATAGAGAGCGCGCGAGCGACATACAGAGAGAGAGAGAGACATACAAAGAGAAAATGGTATGGGAATCATAGGAGGAAGAGGTATGTACTACAGCACTCAGAAAAAAAATGACAAACAGCGACAAAACAATAACAAACAAAACAATTTGTCATTTTTTTAATGAGTGCTGTAGTACATACCTCTTCCTCCTATGATTCCCTGAATTATCGTCTTGGAAGTTTCCCTCTATAATAATATTAATTTATTATTATTTGTCTCCAGAAAATGGATTGCCTTATTTGTCACAAAATCTTTTCTTTAAGTTTAAATTATAATTTGGTGACTGTTAATTATGAGCAGCGATTTATACAGAAGTATTTGCTACTGACATATGTGGTTGAGTGGTTAAAAAGTTCTTTAATTAATGACCTCAGTCTATCTATCCATCCATCTATCTATCTAGCTAATCTATCTATCTATCTATCTATCTATCTATCTATCTATCTATCTATCTATCTATCTATCTATCTATCTATCTATCTATCTATCTATCTATCTATCTATCTATCTATCTATCTATCTATCTATCTATCTATCTATCTATCTATCTATCTATCTATCTATCTCTATCTATCTATCTATCTATCTATCTATCTATCTATCTATCTATCTATCTATCTATCTATCTATCTATATATATATATAAATATATATATCTATCTATTGACCTTTCGAGCCGTAGCCGTCCCATAGGGCATAGACCCAGATACTCTTTCTCTTATCTAAATTTTTATTCTAGCAGTTTTCAATCCTTGTAAAGATCTTTTATCAAATATCGATATTTGTCTCTGTTCTGTGCAAGCATCTCTATCTCATTGAGGGAGCCGATTCCTGCTGCTCTTGCCTCTCTGATCAATGTTCTTCTCAGTGTCTCTCTGGGTCGGTCTCTGTTCCTCTTACCTATTGTTTCCCACATTAGGGTCTGGTTTGCCATTCAGTTATTATCTCTTCTCATCACATGTCCAACATATGACCTTCGACTTTCTTGATTACTGAAGATATAAGTAGTTGATTGGCGATTTCATTAATTTCCTCGCTTGTTTTGAATTCGTTCCCCGCTATACCAAGTATTTTCCTTAGACATTTGTTTTTGAACGCCTTCAACTGTGTTTATATGTCTCTTGTTGCTTTCCAGCTCTCACATATATACGTACGAGTTGATAGTAAGTTTGATTTGTTGTTGTTGTTGCGTTCGCCAGCTTTCAACTCTGACGAATCCCCTAGAGACTAGGAACTGAATTTTGCGTGTTAATGCATTTTTTCCTGGCAGCCGTGTGCACAGGGTTCCTTCGCAGCACAGGCGGATAACTCCGACTTCGGAGGTACTCATGTTTTTTTCCGTCGATGAGTAACTGACATTTCAAGCCGGGCCTCGCTCCTGAGACTAGGAGTGGTTGTCGCAGAGAGAAATCATAAATAAAAATCCCAACCGGTGTAGCCGAGATTTGAACCCACAACCTCTCTGTCCTGAGGTCGGCTTCTTGCCTTGAAACCAACCAGTCCCCCATGGACTTGGAATATGAGGAAACTGCAACAAGGAACACTTTTCAGCATAGTCTGCAATGATTCCTGCCGCCTATCCGCCATATACCAGAAGTTCACGACCTCCCGAAAGTGATGATCGTCATATTTCTTTTAAAATGTATAGCGCTTGATGATGTTAGACCATCGTTGTTGACTCCAATTTCGAACATATAAACACACAGTTAGTAGTCAGATTATCCCCGTTGCACATCAAACAATAGACCGTAAGATTAGCGTACGGCTGGTCTAGGGATTTACGATGAGCCATAACGATGACGTAGCACACATAACAATGTCGGACGCACTGTAATGACGCGCCCTTTAGAATCCTGATTACTCTAGTGAATTTAGCCTACGACGAACAGAACACGGTGCAAATTCCCTAAAGAGATAAAATTGTAGCTGACGAAGCATTTTACATTAATGAGTAACATTTAAATAACTTCCGTCAAGCAAATCTAACAATGGTCATGAACATCACCAATGTGACGTAAAGCGCAGAACAAGCCTAGACGATGGAAGGTCGCATTGACAACACTTGATTTGTCGAAAATGGAATATTGCCGGCGTACGACATTGTTTTATCGGCGCAGATGTACTAAGTGGATCATCATCTTGACTTTAACGCATAGGAGTGCAATGGAGAACCGAAATTAATCAGACATCGAATGCACTTTCTGCAGCGATCGAGAGAAACGTGGACTAGATTCGCCATCTTAGAAACGGAAGTGTGAGTTTAATTTGAATAGTGTGTTTTGTGTTTGTGCTGATGAGTTTTGATTGCCAAAACTTTTTAAGGCTTCTGAAAGACAATGCTGCTTTAGCTATTCTGATTCTAATTTCTTTACTTGTATTACCTTCCCGATCAACTTGTTGAGTGGTTTGTGTGCTCGCTACTGACCTGAGTGGTTGAAGTGCTTGCTACTGACCTGAGTGGTTGAAGTGCTGGCTACTGACCTGAGTGGTTTGTGTGCTCGTTATTAACCTGAGTGGTTGAAGTGCTGGCTACTGACCTGAGTGGTTGAAGGGCTTGCTACTGACCTGAGTGGTTGAATTGCTTGCTACTGACCTGAGTTGTTGAAGTGCTTGCTACTGACCTGAGTGGTTGAATTGCTTGCTACTGACCTGAGTGGTTGAATTGCTTGCTACTGACCTGAGTTGTTGAAGTGCTGGCTACTGGCCTGAGTGGTTGAATTGCTTGCTACTGACCTGAGTGGTTGGAGTGCTTCCTACTGACCTGAGTGGTTGAAGTGCTTGCTACTGACCTGAGTTGTTGAAGTGCTTGCTACTGACCTGAGTTGTTGAAGTGCTTGCTACTGACCTGAGTTGTTGAAGTGCTTGCTACTGACCTGAGTTGTTGAAGTGCTTGCTACTGACCTGAGTTGTTGAAGTGCTTGCTACTGACCTGAGTTGTTGAAGTGCTTGCTACTGACCTGAGTTGTTGAAGTGCTTGCCACTGACCTTGAGTGGTTGGAGTGCTTCCTACTGACCTGAGTGGTTGAAGTGCTTGCTACTGACCTCAGTTGTTATACGGTTAAAGTGTTCTTTAGTGACCTCAGTTGTTATGCAGTTAGAGTGTTCATTATTGACCTCAGTTGTTATGCAGTTAGAGTGTTCGTTATTGACCTCAGTTGTTATGCAGTTAAAGTGTTCTTTAGTGACCTCAGTTGTTATGCAGTTAGAGTGTTCGTTATTGACCTTAGTTGTTATGCAGTTAGAGTGTTCGTTATTGACCTCAGTTGTTATGCCGTTAGAGTGTTCGTTATTGACCTCAGTTGTTATGCAGTTAGAGTGTTCGTTATTGACCTCAGTTGTTATGCAGTTAGAGTGTTCGTTATTGACCTCAGTTGTTATGCAGTTAGAGTGTTCGTTATTGACCTCAGTTGTTATGCAGTTAGAGTGTTCGTTATTGACCTCAGTTGTTATGCAGTTAGAGTGTTCGTTACTGACCTCAGCGGTTGATTGGCTAATATGCTGACTACTGAACTCGGTGAGTGAGAGGTTAATGTGCTCGCTACGGACCTCAGTGGTTGTGTGGTTAAAGTGCTCGTTGCTCAGCCCTCAGCGGCTGAGTAGTAGGGTAGTGTAGTTAAAGTGCTTTTTATCGACCTCAGTGGTGGAGTGATTAAAGTGCTCGCTCCGGATCTCAGTTACTGAGTGGTTAATGTGCTGACTTCTGACCTCAGTGGTTTATTGGCTAATGTGCTCGCTGCTGGCCTCAGTGATTGAGTGGTTAATGAGCATGCGATTGACTTTTTTTGGATTGATTGATTTGACGGATTTCGGTGATTGACTGATTAATGTGCTTGCTACTGACATCGGTAGGTGGATGGTTAATGCGCCTGAATACTAACATCAGATGATTGAATGATTAATGCGCTTGAATACTAACATCAGATGATTGAATGATTAATGCACTTGAATACTAACATCAGATGATTGAATGATTAATGCGGTCACTTGAGACCAGTAGGTTCCAGATTCAGTTCCCCGAGGTGTTGATGGTTTTTATCAGCCTACAAGGTTTTGTATTCGCCCGGTCTGGACAACTAGGGATTTTCTTGGAGATGAAAACGGCCTGGTGTAATACTGACCACATCATACTAAAATGTGTATTTACGTATAATAACGATGTAGTCACTAACACCATATTTATTTTCTCCTCACCCAGCAAGTCATGGAGAAAACCTTACTTCAAAGTATCTTCTACCTTTCAGCTCCCTGCGGAGCATAGGTCTTCAACAAACACTTTCCAAGTCGTTCTGTTTCTTGCTAATCTTTTAAGATCGTTCCATGTCTTCCCCATCATCTTTATCTCTGCTTCTATCTGTCTTCTCTAAGAATTCCTTGGTTCCCCTTTGTCTTTTATCATGGGGATTCCAAAAAAGAGCCTGTTGTGTAATACTCTCAGTTGGCTTCCGGAGAGTGTGGTCTATCCAGCGCCATTGTTTTCGCTGTATCTCTTTACCCACTGGTATTTCACTGGTACATTTCCATAATTCTATGTTAGTGATTTTGTCCTGCCATTACCATCAGTTTTGTTCTGCGTAAGCATCCATTAATGAAAAGCTGTATCTTCATGATTGGCATTTTAGTTGTTCTCCATGTTTCACAACCATCTAATAAGACTGACTTAACATTGAAGTGGAAAATTTTTTATAAGTATTTAACTTAATTTCTTTTGATTTCCATGTTTCCCAGTGCAAAAAAATGCTCCTCTTGCTTTTCATATCCTTATTTTAGTATCATTTTCTGTTCCTCCCTCTTTGTCTATATTAATTCCCAGATATATGTAAGATTATACGTCCAGTAGAGATATTTCTCCTATTTTTACTTGTTTATTGCCAACTTCATTAATTCTCATAATTTTGGTCTTATCTATATCTATTTTTAGTCCCATCTGTTGTGATCTCTCATCAAGTATGCTCATTTCAAAGAGCAACATGCTTGAAAATGATTTCAAAATGCAAACGTGAAAAATTTTATGCCTGGTAATTATCTCATAATTGACTAGTATAATTAATATGTGAAATAGTTAATTTATTAACAATATAATATCTAATTTCATCATCCACGAATTATGTATATAAAAATATGATCACTAACACTATACGCGCCATAACAGCAGTACGGTGTAGCAGAAACCCTTGTTTAACTGATAATAGCCATAGCTGACTTGCGAGACCAGCCACAGTCGTACCAGTGTGTCAATAACTAGCTACTCGTGTATGTTATTCTATGTAAACAATTATTCTAACTAATTCAGTTCTACTTGCCATACACGTAGTTGATGTATAGTGTCTTTCCCAGCAACCTATCGCTGCCCTCGTCTTGTCTAACAATACAACTTTAACATTTACTCTCTCCGTTATCAAGCACGTTAATTATGAATGAATCAACAAACGTAATCGATGACCCCAAGTCGGAAATCTTGATTCTTCTTCCCTTCTCATGCGAAATAATTCTGTTTATGGACGACTTTTCGCGAGATCTAATGCACTAGTCTGTCGATGCATTTCTTGTATTCATGCGCCTTATTGTAGCCTGTCCAAAATGATGGAGTCCAAAGCACATAATCACCGGGTCCAGCAAGCATATTTTAATACACTATCAATAATGCCGTTTTTTGCTAGTGGACGCAAAATGAGAGAATTACTGTGTCCATATGTATAGAGAAGAGTGGCGCCTGAATCGCAGTCAGTTACTGTGTAGTAGTTCGGCTATGGTTGTTTTTAGCTGGAGTATATGAAGGCTGGGGTAGTAGTCTTCCTAGTTGAGGTCAAATGGAAAATGAAATCATCAAGAAATTGCTGCAACCATTTTCTGCATACAATACATCTTTATTATCGTATCGTGCGCGTTGGCTTAGAGGATCATATCTACCCACAAATCTTTATCCGCTGCTACTTTATGTTTGTCCTATGTCATCCATTTTTCTGTGGATTGGTTAGCTAGACTCATTACTATAGCTTTTCGTTCTCTCCCCTCTGTTCGACTCGTGCTCCTCCCCCCGCCCCAACTTTCTTTGTCCACATTCTTCACAACTAACCCTCCCACTCATTACATGGTTTATCTCTCACTTCTGGTTACCTTGTATCTCCTCACAATGCCCTTTCTCAGACAACTATCTCACTAATTTTTATATTTATTAATTTAATCTATACTCCAACATGTAGCACATCTCTCTCTCTCTCTCTCTCTCTCTCTCTCTCTCTCTCTCTCGTTCTATCCGTTCATCTCTTACCCTCCTGTCCACTTCTCCTTAACTTACCTGCCCCAATCATCCTAGATGTAGTCATATTTGTGTTTTATCGTTTCTTGTCGGTGTTCTCGTTTTCTGAAGAAGGCCGCGTGTTGGCCGAAACGTCAGTATCTTGTTGTGTTCCTTTTTTGTAAAGCTGTCACCTTACCTTGTAAGAGTGTACGTTACACCCATCTACTGGTTCCTTGCTACCAGCTTTACCGCAGTAGATTAAAAAATTGTGTACCCCCCGTCACTCCAAGTGACGTATAGTGAATATTGTGTTAGTGACCATAAATTTTACAGACACTCGGCACATGATTTTTGTGGCAACATGATCGGTATTACGCCCGTGCCGCTTTACTTTCCCAGAAAAACATCAGGCAACCATTAAAGTCTGGTTGAACTGGAAGCCGTCGGTTTGGATCGAACCCTACCTCTTGTCCTTTGTAGTCCAGTTCACTAACCACTGAGCTATCGCGGCTCCCGCCTTACCACAGCACTGCATTTATTTGCCTGTCCTCCTCCCTCCCCCCTCTCTATCTCTTCTCTTGTTTATCAATTCTATTGTTGATCCACCCGAAACACTCTTCAACTGGCGTGTATCCTTTCATTATTCTCCCCTGTTATTGGTGAAATCTAATACCTTGTTCACGTATCGAAAAATTCATATGTAATATGTTATATGTTAGATAAATATAAATATGTATATTGATTCTTAAAGCGATGACAAATGTTGTCTTTGAAATCTCTTACGTTGCGTCGATAAAAATATTCTATACAATAAGAGTTAATTTCTTTCTTCAGTTTCTCCAGATGCCATAAAAAACACTTTCTTGTCATTGCTTCCTTCGTTGAATTGTTCATCTGTGCCGTTCCAGTAAATTATAACTGTTTAATTATAATTACATGGCCAAAGAGGGTGTGCGTTCCCCCTAATATCCGCAACAAACTTCCATTTTGAATTGTATTTTGTTTTTAAAAGCATCCTCGTTATTCTATTCAGCTGCTTATGGTGTTGCCGAGAAAGAACATTCTGTGAAACAACATTTTTTTTTTCGTTCGCCAACTTTTACCTCTGACGAAGTTTCTAAAGACTAGGAACTGAATTTTGCGTGTTAATCCATTTTTCCCTGGCAGCCGTGTGCACAGTGGTCCCTCGCCGCACAGGCAGATAACTCCAACTTCGGAGACGCTCATATTTTTATCCGTCCATGAGTAATTGACGTTTCAAGAGGGGCCTCGCTGCTGAGACCAGGGGTGGTTGACGCAGAGAGAAATCATAAATAAAAATCCCAACCTGTGTAGCCGGCGTGATTTGAACCCACAACCTCTCTGTCTCGAGGCCGACGTCTTGCCTCGAGATCAACCAGTCTCTCCCCCCCCCCCCCGCCCTTTTATAACGCAAATTAAAAAAAAGAATACAAAACAATACATTTAATCGATCACCTTATGTGAATGGATACTAACCAGAGATCATAACATGCTACCAACAGGGACTATAGGCCTATAGGCCAATAAAGACCTAGAAAGTCTAAAAGTTAAAATTATAAACCAATTCTCAGAAATCTTTCAGTGGGACGGACTAACAGCTGCTAGAGCTAACACACTGACCTAGGACAGGAAACGAGATCATGCATGCCTCATGGTAGATGCATACTGGTTATTTTTTAAATTAATTTTGTTTTACTTCCTTCCTCTTATACTATTGTGGACGTTGAAGAAGATACACAGATCCATTTCTCACACTTCTGACAGCCTCCACTATTCTCACTTCCTGTTGTTGTTGTTGTTGTTGTTGTTGTTGTTGTTGTTGTTGTATAACCTTAATAGTGCTTCTCCGACTTATTTACGTTCGGTGTTATCCTCCTCTATGCACGCTGTGTGTGCTATAAAATCACAAGACATTCTTTCCCTGTTTACACAATATTTTACTTGTTGTGAATGATTAGTTAAAGATTGTGGTTCTTTGCACATCAATGCAGCCGTTGCGAAAAGATGAGAGTTGTGTACGGATTCATATCTCACATCGTGACCTAGAGATCGTAGGATCATTTCAAGACGAGCATGCCCTGTTGTACTACCTTAAGAGTTTTGTACCTGCCTTGCAAATTGTGAGATAATATAACAAACCAGGAAATGCTAGTTGGGAACAACCAAGAGGAAAGACACAAGTGGCAAACAGACAGACGGGAAATAAAATAAAACAGGCAGATCAAGGAAAGTTTAGCGCAGAATAAAAGATAAATGAACGGTGACCTTGACTTGTAGAACTCTATCAAAAATAGTCATGAAGTGGAAAGAGTGAAAGGGTATTGCTGATACACAGTACGGATCTATAAGATGTGCCAGTCACTTATGCTTGATTAATGATGGGTAAAGGTGAAAAATTGATGTAAATAATGCATAATAGAAATAAATGATTAAATTAAATAGTCGTTGTAAAGTAGAGTTAGTCAACTGTGGATTTGTATATAGAGAAATGTCTTTGTAGAAGAACGAGTATGTTTAATTAGATACAAATTACAGAAGAAACGAAAGAAAGAATGAAAGAAAGAAAGAAAGAAGAAAAAAAAGAAAGAAAGAAAAAAAGAAAGAAAGGAAAAAAGAAAGAAAGAAAGAAAAAGAAAGAAAGAAAGAAAGAAAAGAAAGAAAGAAAAGAAAGGAAGAAAGAAAGAAAGAAAGAAAGAAAGAAAGGAAGAAACAAAAAAAGAAAGAAATAGAAAGAAAGAAAGAAAGAAAGAAAGAAAGAAAGAAAGAAGAAAGAAAGAAAGAAAGAAAGAAAGAAAGAAAGAAAGAAAGAAAGAAAGAAAGAAAGAAAGAAAGAAAGAAAGAAAGAAAGAAAGAAAGAAAAAGAAAGAAAGAAAGAAAGAAAGAAAGAAAGAAAGAAAGAAAAAGAAAGAAAGAAAGAAAGAAAGAAAGAAAGAAAGAAAGAAAGAAAGAAAGAAAGAAAGAAAGAAAGAAAGAAAGAAAGAAAGAAAGGTGTTAGATGGACAGAAATTTCAGAAATGTTAGTGAAAGGTAAGACGAGAATTAGTGAAGAGGACGTCAAAAAAGAGGAAGGAGATATAATAAAAGATGAGAGATAACGTAAAAATAGGACAGATGATTGAAAGAATAGAAAAGTAAAAGAGTAAATGATACTTTAAAACACAGATGAACAAAGAATACAGCTGTGTTCGAGAGCTATAAGTGTTTAAATTTTTTTTTATTGTTGAGAAATGCCATTGTTCTTCGGGAAAGAACTTAACATGGACCTGTCATAAAGTTCTGTAAAGCCACGATACTTACGTCATTTCACTCACTAAAGTCTCAAGAGTACCAGGTTCCGTAGTTTACTTTGTAGCAACCACGTAGCTTGTCCTTCCTGTACGCCTGACCAATCAATTCATCGGTAGCGTAATGAAGTTCCTTCTCAAATATAACAAGATCTCTCAGGGGTTGTTTGCGAACTTGCTTCTGTTCAAAGTATACGCTTGACACAATAGACTGGGTTACGGCGGTTTGCCTGAAAACGAGACGAAGGTCTCCCTGCAAGTCCTGGAACAACAAGCTGTGCAGGCTTACAAATACAGGCCAATTAGTCCACAGGGGTCCGGAATCGTTGGTAGCTCACGGCGAGTCACGTACGGGACATTCTAGAAATCTCTTGAACGTGAGCCGTGTACCAAAACATACTCCGAACATGCTAGAACGGTAGTGGTAGTAGTTAGGGAAATAAATGAAGATGTTTAGAAGAAAACGAGACCATAAAGTGAAACATCTTTGATAATAAATGAGGATATGTTTAGATTATGAGGTTATAAAGAGAAACATCTTTGATGATGACTGGGCATATCTTGAAGAATGAGCATGTAAAGTGGAACATATGTTATGAATAATGAATGTGTTTGGAAATATATGAACATGTAAAGTGAAACATCTTTCATTAATTAGTGTTTTTTGGAACGATATGAACCTATACAACGAAACATCTGTCATGATTAACGAGTTTGTTTATGAGTCTATGAAGCGCCACATCTGTCACGATTAATGAGTGTGTTTTGAAGAATAATAAGGATATTTGTGTGTACGTTTATTTGTTAGTTTCTTGCTTTCTTTTTGTCTTGCAATCTTTTTTGTCTTACTTTCTTTTTTATTTCCACTCGACGAATATTCGCTGTCATCGTCCGTCCTTGAAAGCACGGTCAGTGGATATGTTACGTTGTAGGTTACCGTTGTCTGTGATTTGTGGGTCTTTCGTTTCAACATATTCCACCTCAGAAGTATAAACCGGTATAAAGTGAAATGAATTTCATAATGAAGAAGGGTGTTTTAAAGAAAATAAAATCTAGAAAATAAAATAACTTTGATAATGAATTAAGATATTTGGAAGAATAATATACTATAAAGTGAATTATCTATATTGATAAATAGAGAGAATCCAACGAATGTGGGACTATAAAGTAAAACACATTTGGAAGATAAATGAAGATATTTTCAAGAACACGAAAATATAAAGTGAATTATCTGAGATGTTAAATGGAGGTGCTTTGATGCAATGTGAGACCAGAGAGTGAAATATCGTTGTCATTGTTTGAATTATCTTTGAAAACGTTGATGTTTGCTTATCATTTTAAATGTCGATGTTTGTATTATCTTTGAAAACGTTGATGTTTGCTTTATCATTTTAGATATCGATGTTTGTATTATCTTTGAAAACATTGATGTTTGCTTTATCATTTTAAATGTCGATGTTTGCATTATCTTTGAAAACGTTGATGTTTGCTTTATCATTATAAATGTCGATGTTTGTATTATCTTTGAAAACATTAATGTTTGCTTTATCATTTTAAATGTCGATGTTTGCATTATCTTTGAAAACGTTGATGTTGCTTTACCATTTTAAATGTCGATATATGCATTATCTTTGAAAACGTTGATGTTTGCTTTATCATTGAAAATGGCCATGTTTTATGACTCTGACAACCGTTACTCTAACAGACTGCGGTTTTTTAATTAAATTTAATTCAGAAATGGAAATAGTAGCCAAAAATAAATAAATAAATAAAGTTAAAACGTTGTATGATGTATTATTCTTCTTTGTGTCGTGTGTTCGCGGTTCGGTAGTCAAGCACATGGTTCGACAAAAAATGGCGCCGCCGGGTATGTTCAACCCGAATATAAAAAGTCTGTGTCGGTGGATAGGACAGATGAATCAGAAATGATCAACGGCCCAGAAAGCGAAAACAGCAAAGTGTATGGCACACATGAGGCATATTCAGAACACGAACGACGAATATGGCAGACTACCGTGAAAGAGAATGGAGCCTTATCACGTAATCCAAAGAAAGCCATGGAGAGAAATTCTAACTATTGTTTTAAGAACGAATTAAAAATAGCTACATAGAATGTTAGGACCTTATACCAACAAGGAAAATTAGAAAATCTAATACTAGAAGCAGAGTGATTAAACATAGATATCTTAGGCATATCAGAAACAAGATGGAAGGAAAGTGGATACATACAAGGCGATAAATATACATTTATATATTCAGGTAACACAAAAGAACATCATGAGGAGTAGGAATTCTAATAAAACGAGAGCTACAAAAATATATAAATACCCACTGGACATACAATGAAAGGATTATACTATTAAAAATGAAGGCAAAACCATTTGACATAGCAATAATACAGACATACGCACCTACTCAAGACATTACATACGAACAAATAGAGGCATACTATAAAGATCTAAACACATTAATGAAGCAAGTGAAATCATCAGACACCTTGATTATAATGGGTGACATGAGCGCTAGAGTAAGAAAAGGTAAATATAAGACCATTATAGGAAATCATGGTTTAGGAAAAAGGAATAATGAAAAAGGGAACGGCAGCAGGACCTGACAATATACAGATAGAGATGATACAGGCTCTAGAAGATTTTGGCATCGAAGTGATCACAGACATATGCAATGACATATACGATACAGGGAACATACCAAACGAACTAAAAACATCAGCTTTCATTGCATTGCCTAAAAAGAATGGTGCAGTAGAATGCAGTGATTTCAGAACAATAAGCCTAATGTGCCAGGTAACCAAAATTTTAATAAAATTGATACAGGGAAGGATTCAGAATAAAATCAATACTGAATTAGATGAGCAACAATTTGGATTCAGGAAAAACAGTGGGACAAAAGAAGCCATATTTAGCATGAGAACATTGATTGAAAAGTACATAGAAGTAAACAAACCAATATATGCCTGCTTCATAGACTACACCAAAGCTTTCGATAGAATACATCATAACCAAATTATAGACTGCCTAAAAGGATATAAATCTAGACGACACAGACATACGACTAATATGTAATCTATACTGGGAGCAAACAGCAATAATAAAATATAACAAGGAGAACTCTACACCCATACATGGACATAAAAAGAGGAGTAAGACAAGGATGCATCCTATCACCAAGCTTGTTCAATCTATACACTGGGCAAATCTTTAAAAACATCTCAGATATGCTAGGCCTAAACATTAATGGAAAGATAATCAATAGCCTAAGATATACTGATGATACTATTCT
>JAVIAB010000092.1:115928378-115990878 GCA_032433765.1 Megaustenia siamemsis | reverse complement strand
GGTGGTGCGCTCGTTTCCTGATCAGAAAGAACGCGAGTTCAATTCCAAGAATAGACGAATTTTTTTTCTCCAGATTGACAAGACTGCGGAGTTTACTCAGTCTCAAAAAATGGGTACCAGAGATTTGTCTAGAATGTAAAACGGTCTAGCTTGATACAAACCACATCATCCAAGAATGTGCCGCGGTCATGGACAAAAATGATCCCCAACACCATATTTCCCATACGGGTAGCAAGGTAGAGGAGAGAACCTTTACTTTACCTCAACTTTAATTATCAGTTCTCCTGCCTGTTCCCTACCTGTTGACTTCCTACCTGTTGACTTTCTACCTGTTGACTTCCTACCTGTTGACTTCATACCTTGCTATTCTCTCAGCCTGTCTTTCTCTCTTCTTCCCTCTATCTCTTAATCCTTCAATTTTTTTTTTAAAGTATCACAAAATTTCCCAGCATTTCCATTCTCCGATATGACCAAAGTTTTTGTTTTCTCCACTTTTTATTTACGAGTTTTCTTTTGAGTTTGCCTTATTTGGAACATCCATGTTACTCTCTTTAGCTATCCAATGCATTCTCAAAATTCTGCTTTAAAATCCAAAGATTTTCATACTGCTGTCTGACTGCTCAGAATGTATGCCAACGAATGGTTTGTTTATTACTGTGAGTGAGAGACAAGATGAGAGTTCTCTCAATACGCTGACTTCGTACAAAATTTAACAAACTCGATACTCATGTTAACACCATTTGATAATCACTTCCATTAATTTAACGAGTCTATTCATCTAGTGATTGTGGTACGTAGATACGTCAGACAACATCAAATACATCTTGTCATTATCAACCAACGTCACATACCTTTTGCGAGTTATCAAACATGATATATTTCACGCTAGTAGTATACAAGGGTCCACCGGTTAGCATTGTGGCGCTAAATTAACAAAGATATATAAGGCGGCGCGCGGTGCG
The DNA here is from genome assembly GCA_032433765.1 of Megaustenia siamemsis. Lineage (NCBI taxonomy): Eukaryota > Metazoa > Mollusca > Gastropoda > Stylommatophora > Ariophantidae > Megaustenia > Megaustenia siamemsis. Next base: position 115,989,916 of record JAVIAB010000092.1, on the reverse strand, counting down.
CCTTTCGCGCGAAATGTACACGAGAGACAAGGGGAGTTAACCATGACCGCGCGTGTCCGGATGTTGACCTCTAGTCTCGGTGACCCCGGAAGTGACCTGTTTATGTCTGATGTGTGCTGACTTTGGAGCGCTTGGTGTACTTGAGCGATAGTGATAGGTTAGTAGATTATACAACATCAATGAAAAACGATCAATATAAAACAGAAGACAAAGATATATTTTATTCTTTATTATCTCAATAGGTGTATAACATACATTGATATTATATAACATTACAAACATATTTAGTACACCGAGTAAATATATAGTACAGGGATAACATTTATTTATAGCTATGTAGTTGGGTGTCTGCTTAACGTTGTACCATAAATGAAGCATAAGGGTGAAACAGTTAGAGATGGCTGGTTAGTCTAAGCTGGTAGTGTAAATATGTTCCTCGGTGTTAGTGGTTCGCTATCTCTCTCTCTCTCTCTCTCTCTCTCTCTCTCTCTTTCTCTCTCTCTCTCTCTACTATTCCAGCCTAGATTTCCCTCGATTGAAACACTTACTCATTCTCTCCATTTATCCCTATCATCGCGCCTTCCTTCTCTCTCTCTCTCTCTCTCTCTCGCTTTCTCCCCTATCCTCTCTTAGACTTCTAACCTATCACTTCACCCTCCGCCTCTCTCTTTAGCTCCCCCGCCCTCCCTCATACTTTTAGCGTCCCTCCTATTGTAACACTTGATTATTCTCACCATTAATACATAGCATCTCGCCTTCTTTCTCATAGGCTTCTCTCGCTCTCTCTCTCTCTCTCTCTCTCTCTCTCAGTTAGAGATTACTGGTTAGTTTAAGCTGGTAGTGTAAATATGTTCCTCGGTGTTAGTGGTTCGCTATCTCTCTCTCTCTCTCTCGCCCTCTTTCTCTCTCTCTCTCTCTCTCTCTTTCTCTCTCTCTCTCTAATATTCCAGCCTAGATTTCCCTCCATTGAAACACTTACTCATTCTCTCCATTTATCCCTAGCAGCGCGCCTTCCTTCTCTGTCTCTCTCTCTCGCTTTCTCCCCTATCCTCTCTTAGACTTCTAACCTATCAGTCCACCCTCCGCCTCTCCCTTTAGCTCCCCCGCCCTCCCTCATATTTTTAGCGTCCCTCCTATTGTAACACTTGATTATTCTCACCATTAATACATAGCATCTCGCCTTCTTTCTCATACGCTTCTTTCTCTCGCTCTCTCTCTCTCTCTCTCTCTCTCTCTCGCTCTTCTAACCCCTACTAGACTTCTCTCCTACCATTCCACCTTTCTTCCTCTCTCTCTCTCTCTCTCTCTCTCTCTCTCTCTCTCTCTTTACCTCGCCTAGCGTTCCGCCTTCATTCGTATTTTTACCTTACCACCAGTGTAACACATTAATAACATTGAATATCAATTACAAAAAGACTTGAAATATCTACTTTTTAAAGAACCAATAAGATAAACATATGAAAAACGAAGGAATAATACACTCGACAAGGCTTAACAGACGTACTTTATACACATCACCATTAATACAACTGAAATTCCTTTAATGATAACCTATCACATCGTTATGAGCTAAGAGAAAAACAGAAAAAAAATTCAACTTACACCGTAAAATATTCCACTACAACACAGACCGCTAGACTGAACAGTACTATGTAAATAAACGTCCGTGAATCAAGCGCGCTTATAACACGAAGTCTCACATTCGACTAGTTTAAATATAATCTGGTAAATAAAATTTGGACGATACTATTCCACACTCGACTAATATCTAGGTTAACCAATCAGAGAAGAAGATTTCTATCGGACACCCATCAATGAAATGACTGACCTCTGGATTAACTAATCAGAGAAGAGGATTACTGTTATCGTGATAACTGACCTCATTTTCAACTTGAAGTGCTGTCGAGTCTGATGCATGGGTTACTTTAAATCGATTCGGCCCCTGATACAATCCACCTAGCGGGTCAATGGTGAGGGAAATAATACAAGTGGCGGGTTACTTGAACGCGTTTTGACCCCTGCTGCAATACCAGGAGTTCCATGACAGTTATAAAAAGTTGGATACAACGAGCAGGAAGTTATATTAAGGACAGAAATCTAGCAGGCAATGGCAGAAACCTAAGAGGCAAGGACAGAAAACTAGGGGGGTCGTGGTTCGTGGTTCGGTAAGTCCGTGGTTCGTTAAGTCCGTGGTTCGTGGGGTTGTGGTTCGTGGTTCGTTAGTTGATGGTTCGTTAAGTCCGTGGTTCGTGGGGTTGTGGTTCGTGGTTCGTTAGTTGATGGTTCATTAAGTCCATGGTTCGTAGGGGTTGTGGTTCGCGGTTCGTGAGTTGATGGTTCGTTAAGTTCGTGGTTTGTTAAGTTCGTTGTTCGTGAGTTTGTGGTTCGTTAGTTGATGGTTCGTTAAGTCCGTGGTTCGTGGGTTGTGGTTCGTGGTTCGTTAGTTGATGGTTCGTTAAGTCCATGGTTCGTAGGGGTTGTGGTTCGCGGTTCGTGAGTTGAGGGTTCGTTAAGTCCGTGGTTCGTGGGGTTGTGGTTCGTGGTTCGTTAGTTGATGGTTCGTTAAGTCCGTGGTTCGTGGGGTTGTGGTTCGTGGTTCGTTAGTTGATGGTTCGTTAAGTCCATGGTTCGTAGGGGTTGTGGTTCGCGGTTCGTGAGTTGAGGGTTCGTTAAGTCCGTGGTTCGTGGGGTTGTGGTTCGTGGTTCGTTAGTTGATGGTTCGTTAAGTCCATGGTTCGTGGGGTTGTGGTTCGCGGTTCGTGAGTTGGGTGTTCGGTAAGTCCGTGGTTCGTGGTTTGTTAAGTTCGTTGTTCGTGAGTTTGTGGTTTATTAAGTTTGTAGTTTCATAAGTGCGTGGTTCGAGAGGTCGTGGGCAAGGGCAGAAACCTAAGAGGCAAGGGCAGAAACCTAGGAGGCAAGGTCAGAAACCTAGGAGGCAAGGGCAGAAACCTAGGAGGCAAGGGCAGAAACCTAAGAGGCAAAGACAGAAACCTAGGAGGCAAGGTCAGAAACCTAGGAGGCAAGGGCAGAAACCTAGGAAGCAAAGGCTGAAAAACACTCGTACTGACTAAGGCTTCCAAGGTGTATTTGATTGTCGCCCTATTTTTGTCTGTATAACCTAATATATCACTTTCATTTAATCTATCGATAAACGTTTCAAAGTCATTTCTGTTGTTAACTAACAAGGGTTTGTCTAATCCTGTCGCGTTATTTGAGCTTGTGTGTGAAAGTAACGCAGCCAAATAAAACTGACCTCTGAGGCAATACCGGATGTGTTACTTAAAAGATTTTGACGTATGATGGCAATTTTATGAGTTTACCCCCTGATCATTTTTTAGGGATACGCCCATGAAATCGGTAAAAATCGTAAATTTTCACTCTATGCATACCCCAAACTCTATTTTAGACATCCCCATTGCAAAAATTTACATTAAAAACCACTTTTAGGATTTTACCCCCTTATCATTTTTTGAGGGTTACGCCCATTGAATCGATAAAAAGCGTTAATTTAGCACGCAGGCTTACCTAAAACTTTATTTTAGACATCCCCACACCAAAAATTTACTTAAAAATCACTTTTGAAATTGTTACCCCCTTACCATTTTTTAGGGTTACGCCCATGGAATTGATAAAAATTGAAATATAACCTCAAGGCATACCCCAAACTTTATTTTAGACATCCCCATAACAAAGATTTACATTAAAAACCACTTTTAGGATTTTACCCCCTTACCATTTTTTTAGGGTTACGCCACTGAAATCGATAAAAATCGTAAATTTAGCACGTAGACTTACCTAAAACTTTATTTTAGACATCCCCACACCAAAAATTAACTTAAAAATCACTTTTGAAAATGTAACCCCACTTACCATTTTTGAGGGTTACGCCCATGGAATCGATAAAAATCGTAAATTTATCACGTAGGCTTACCTAAAACTTTATTTTAGACATCCCCACACCAAAAATTAACTTAAAAATCACTTTTGAAAATGTAACCCCCCTTAGCATTTTTGAGGGTTACGCCCCTGAAATCGATAAAAATCGTAAATTTAGCACGTAGACTTACCTAAAACTTTATTTTAGACATCCCCACACCAAAAATTAACTTAAAAATCACTTTTGAAAATGTAACCCCCCTTACCATTTTTTATGGTTACGCCCCTGAAATCGATAAAAAATTGAAATATAACCTCATGGCATACCCCAAACATATTTTTTGACACCCCTACATATAAAACTCCATCAAAAAATCAACAAAAAACTAGTAGTATACAAGGGTGTTTTGAGCAAGGATTTGAACATTTTGGGTTGTATCGTGCAGCACAATCTTGTATCGTGCTGCACGATACATCTGCGTAGTATGTAAGGCTCAAAACACTCTTGTATACTACTAGTTTTTTGTTGATTTTTTGATGGAGTTTTATATGTAGGGGTGTCAAAAAATATGTTTGTATGCCTTGAGGTTATATTTCAATTTTTTATCGATTTCAGGGGCGTAACCCTAAAAAATGGTAAGGGGGGTTACATTTTCAAAAGTGATTTTCAAGTTAATTTTTGGTGTGGGGATGTCTAAAATAAAGTTTTAGGTAAGTCTACGTGCTAAATTACGATTTTTATCGATTCCAAGGGCGTAACCCTCAAAAATGGTAAGGGGGGTTACATTTTCAAAAGTAATTTTTAAGTTAATTTTTGGTGTGGGGATGTCTAAAATAAAGTTTTAGGTAAGCCTACGTGATAAATTTACGATTTTTATCGATTCCATGGGCGTAACCCTCAAAAATGGTAAGGGGGGTTACATTTTCAAAAGTGATTTTTAAGTTAATTTTTGGTGTGGGGATGTCTAAAATAATGTTTTAGGTAAGTCTACGTGCTAAATTTACGATTTTTATCGATTTCAGTGGCGTAACCCTAAAAAAATGGTAAGGGGGTAAAATCCTAAAAGTGGTTTTTAATGTAAATCTTTGTTATGGGGATGTCTAAAATAAAGTTTGGGGTATGCCTTGAGGTTATATTTCAATTTTTTATCAATTCCATGGGCGTAACCCTAAAAAATGGTAAGGGGGTAACAATTTCAAAAGTGATTTTTAAGTAAATTTTTGGTGTGGGGATGTCTAAAATAAAGTTTTAGGTAAGCCTGCGTGCTAAATTAACGCTTTTTATCGATTCCATGGGCGTAACCCTCAAAAAATGATAAGGGGGTAAAATCCTAAAAGTGGTTTTTAATGTAAATTTTTGCAATGGGGATGTCTAAAATAGAGTTTGGGGTATGCCTAGAGTGAAAATTTACGATTTTTACCGATTTCATGGGCCTATCCCTAAAAAATGATCAGGAGGTAAACTCTTAAATTTGCCATCATACGTCAAAATCTTTTTAGTAACACATCCGGTATTGCCTCAGAGGTCAGTTCTATTTGGCTGCGTTACTTTCACACACAAGCTCAAATAACGCGACAGGATTAGACAAACCCTTGTTAGTTAACAACAGAAATGACTTTGAAACGTTTATCGATAGATTAAATGAAAGTGATATATTAGGTTATACAGACAAAAATAGGGCGACAATCAAATACACCTTGGAAGCCTTAGTCAGTACGAGTGTTTTTCAGCCTTTGCTTCCTAGGTTTCTGCCCTTGCCTCCTAGGTTTCTGACCTTGCCTCCTAGGTTTCTGTCTTTGCCTCTTAGGTTTCTGCCCTTGCCTCCCAGGTTTCTGCCCTTGGCTCCTAGGTTTCTGACCTTGCCTCCTAGGTTTCTGCCCTTGCCTCTTAGGTTTCTGCCCTTGCCCACGACCTCTCGAACCACGCACTTAACAAACTACAAACTTAATAAACCACAAACTCACGAACAACGAACTTAACAAACCACGAACCACGGACTTACCGAACCCTCAACTCACGAACCGCGAACCACAACCCCACGAACCATGGATTTAACGAACCATCAACTAACGAACCACGAACCACAACCCCACGAACCACGGACTTAACGAACCCTCAACTCACGAACCGCGAACCACAACCCCTACGAACCATGGACTTAACGAACCATCAACTAACGAACCACGAACCACAACCCCACGAACCATGGACTTAACGAACCATCAACTAACGAACCACGAACCACAACCCCACGAACCACGGACTTAACGAACCCTCAACTCACGAACCGCGAACCACAACCCCTACGAACCATGGACTTAACGAACCATTAACTAACGAACCACGAACCACAACCCCACGAACCACGGACTTAACGAACCATCAACTAACGAACCACAAACTCACGAACAACGAACTTAACAAACCACGAACTTAACGAGCCATCAACTCACGAACCGCGAACCACAACCCCTACGAACCATGGACTTAATGAACCATCAACTAACGAACCACGAACCACAACCCCACGAACCACGGACTTAACGAACCATCAACTAACGAACCACAAACTCACGAACAACGAACTTAACAAACCACGAACTTAACGAACCATCAACTCACGAACCGCGAACCACAACCCCTACGAACCATGGACTTAATGAACCATCAACTCACGAACCACGAACCACAACCCCACGAACCACGGACTTAACGAACCATCAACTAACGAACCACGAACCACAACCCCACGAACCACGGACTTAACGAACCACGGACTTACCGAACCACGAACCACGACCCCCTCGTTTTCTGTCCTTGCCTCTTAGGTTTCTGCCATTGCCTGCTAGATTTCTGTCCTTAATATAACTTCCTGCTCGCTGTATCCAACTATTTATAACTGTCATGGAACTCCTGGTATTGCAGCAGGGGTCAAAACGCGTTCAAGTAACCCGCCACTTGTATTATTTCCCTCACCATTGACCGCTAGGTGGATTGTATCAGGGGCCGAATCGATTTAAAGTAACCCATGCATCAGACTCGACAGCACTTCAAGTTGAAAATGAGGTCAGTTATCACGATAACAGTAATCCTCTTCTCTGATTAGTTAATCCAGAGGTCAGTCATTTCGTTGATGGGTGTCCGATAGAAATCTTCTTCTCTGATTGGTTAACCTAGATATTAGTCGAGTGTGGAATAGTATCGTCCAAATTTTATTTACCAGATTATATTTAAACTAGTCGAATGTGAGACTTCGTGTTGTAAGCGCGCTTGATTCACGGACGTTTATTTTCATAGTACTGTTCAGTCTAGCGGTCTGTGTTGTAGTGGAATATTTTACGGTGTAAGTTGAATTTTTTTTTCTGTTTTTCTCTTAGCTCATAACGATGTGATAGGTTATCATTAAAGGAATTTCAGTTGTATTAATGGTGATGTGTATAAAGTACGTCTGTTAAGCCTTGTCGAGTGTATTATTCCTTCGTTTTTCATATGTTTATCTTATTGGTTCTTTAAAAAGTAGATATTTCAAGTCTTTTTGTAATTGATATTCAATGTTATTAATGTGTTACACTGGTGGTAAGGTAAAAATACGAATGAAGGCAGAACGCTAGGCGAGGTAAAGAGAGAGAGAGAGAGAGGAGGAAAGGTGGAATGGTAGGAGAGAAGTCTAGTAGGGGTTAGAAGAGCGAGAGAGAGAGAGAGAGAGAGCGAGAGAAAGAAGCGTATGAGAAAGAAGGCGAGATGCTATGTATTAATGGTGAGAATAATCAAGTGTTACAATAGGAGGGACGCTAAAAATATGAGGGAGGGCGGGGGAGCTAAAGGGAGAGGCGGAGGGTGGACTGATAGGTTAGAAGTCTAAGAGAGGATAGGGGAGAAAGCGAGAGAGAGAGAGAGAGAGAGACAGAGAAGGAAGGCGCGCTGCTAGGGATAAATGGAGAGAATGAGTAAGTGTTTCAATGGAGGGAAATCTAGGCTGGAATAGTAGAGAGAGAGAGAGAAAGAGAGAGAGAGAGAGAGAGAGAGAGAAAGAGGGCGAGAGAGAGAGAGAGAGAGAGAGAGAGAGAGAGATAGCGAACCACTAACACCGAGGAACATATTTACACTACCAGCTTAGACTAACCAGTAATCTCTAACTGAGAGAGAGAGAGAGAGAGAGAGAGAGAGCGAGAGAAGCCTATGAGAAAGAAGGCGAGATGCTATGTATTAATGGTGAGAATAATCAAGTGTTACAATAGGAGGGACGCTAAAAATATGAGGGAGGGCGGGGGAGCTAAAGAGAGAGGCGGAGGGTGGAGTGATAGGTTAGAAGTCTAAGAGAGGATAGGGGAGAAAGCGAGAGAGAGAGAGAGAGAGAGAGAGAGAGAAGGTAGGCGCGATGATAGGGATAAATGGAGAGAATGAGTAAGTATTTCAATGGAGGGAAATCTAGGCTGGAATAGTAGAGAGAGAGAGAGAAAGAGAGAGAGAGAGAGAGAGAGAGAGAGATAGCGAACCACTAACACCGAGGAACATATTTACACTACCAGCTTAGGACTAACCAGCCATCTCTAACTGTTTCACCCTTATGCTTCATTTATGGTACAACGTTAAGCAGACACCCAACTACATAGCTATAAATAAATGTTATCCCTGTACTATATATTTACTCGGTGTACTAAATATGTTTGTAATGTTATATAATATCAATGTATGTTATACACCTATTGAGATAATAAAGAATAAAATATATCTTTGTCTTCTGTTTTATATTGATCGTTTTTCATTGATGTTGTATAATCTACTAACCTATCACTATCGCTCAAGTACACCAAGCGCTCCAAAGTCAGCACACATCAGACATAAACAGGTCACTTCCGGGGTCACCGAGACTAGAGGTCAACATCCGGACACGCGCGGTCATGGTTAACTCCCCTTGTCTCTCGTGCACATTTCGCGCGAAAGGCGCACCGCGCGCCGCCTTATATATCTTTGTTAATTTAGCGCCACAATGCTTTTCAGATGGACCCGTGTATACTACTCAACGTTATCTGGTTGCGGAATTTATTATCATTATTCATAGCTGTTAGCCGAAGCTATAGCCGTTTAGATATGACAGCCTACTAATGATTGCACTAGTGGTTGTGTACCGACAAGTCATCGAGCTGTAACTAACTTAGTAGATTGAGTTCACCTCAGTTTGTCAAGCAATTACTCCTGAGGACAAACTTGTCAAGTTCTCGCATATCTCTTGGTCTGCTCTCTATATATTTTTGAGATACATTTCCGTGGCATACCTGGATGTAAGCCTGACTAATTCCTCTGGACAATAACTATCGAAACTATATCATCAACTATCACTTTCTATCTAATTTATGCTATCCATCTGCAAATTATCTAACAGTTGTGACGATCTCTGTCAGTACGCCCTGTCTAATCTTAAAAGTATCCAAGAATGCTCCTCATGTTGTCTTATATTTTTATATCTCAATTGTCTGCCGGAATGTGACTAATTGCTATGGTGTACATGACCTTTTCTATAACTTTTTTCCAAACTTTTCCCCATTCAACAACAATGTTTTGGGTCACGATCTACAACAGTACAACCAATTGTGAACTTTTCAACTTTCCGTGACATAGTTCAGCAAAATGTTCAAGTTTGGTCGATGAGAATGTTCAAGTTAGGTCGATGACAATCTTCAAGTTAGGTCAATGACAATGTTCAAGTTAGGTCAATGACATTGTTCAAGTTAGGTAGATGACAATGTTCAAGTTAGGTAGTTGGCAATGTTCAAGCTAGGTCAATGACAATGTTCAAGTTAGGTCAATGACAATGTTTAAGTTAAGTCAATGACACTGTTCAAGTTAGGTAGATGACAATGTTCAAGTTAGGTCAATGACAATGTTCAAATTAGGTCAATGACTATGTTCAAGTTAGGTCAATGACAATGTTCAAGTGAGGTCAATGACAATGTTCAAGTTAGGTCAATGACAATGCACAAGTTAGGTCAATGACAATATTCAAGTTAGGTCGATGACAATGTTCATGTTAGGTCAATGACAATGTTCAAGTTAGGTCAATGACAATGTTCAAGTTAGGTCAATGACAATGTTCAAGTTTGGTCAATGATAATGTTCAAGTTAGGTCAATGACAATGTTTAAGTTAAGTCAATGACAATGTTCAAGTTAGGTAGATGACAATGTTCAAGTTAGGTAGATGACAATGTTCAAGTTAGGTCAATGACAATGTTCAAGTTAGGGTAATGACAATGTTCAAGTTAGGTCAATGACAATATTTAAGTTAGGTCGATGACAATGTTCATGTTAGGTCAATGACAATGTTCAAGTTAGGTCAATGACTATGTTCAAGTTAGGTCAATGACAATGTTCAAGTGAGGTCAATGACAATGTTCAAGTTAGGTCAATGACAATGTACAAGTTGGGTCTATGACAATATTCAAGTTAGGTCGATGACAATGTTCATGTTAGGTCAATGACAATGTTCAAGTTAGGTCAATGACAATGTTCAAGTTAGGTCAATGACAATGTTCAAGTTAGGTCAATGACAATGTTCAAGTTAGGTACATGACAATGTTCAAGTTAGGTCAATGACAATGTTCAAGTTAGGTCAATGACAATGTTCAAGTTAGGTCAATGACAATGTTCAAGTTAGGTCAATGACAATGTTCAAGTTAGGTCAATGACAATGTTCAAGTTAGGTAGATGACAATGTTCAAGTTAGGAAGATGACAATGTTCAAGGTAGGTCGATGACAATGTTCAAGTTAGGTCGATGACAATGTTCTAGTTAGGTCGATGTCAATGTTCAAGTTAGGTCAATGACAATGTTTAAGTTAGGTCGATGACAATGTTCAAGTTAGGTCGATGACAATGTTCAAGTTAGGTAGATGGGAATGTTCAAGTTAGGTCGATGACAGTGTTCAAGTTAGGTCGATGATAATGTTCTAGTTAGGTAGATGGTTCCACCTTTAGCCGGAAGGGCGTTGTTTGCAGAGCTCTGAACTGACTCTCTTTCTACTAATAGCAGTCTAACACCCTAAGGGTCAACTTTCTTGTATATTAATTCAAGCTAAAGTCAGTTTCAACTTAAGTACTTAGGTCAGTGAACTAAAATAGTGTAACTCTTCGAAACTTCGAGCAAACAATCTTTAACTCGTTTGTTATTTCAATGTGTCTGAAAGTTCATGCTCAGACAACCAGCTGCAGTTAATTATTTATCGCCTTTCTTAAGTCTTATTGTCCTGATGTCTTGTTTGTTATGAACTGAAATATGTTAGTTCATAGCTCTTCATATTATTTATATCTATCACTCCCCTTACAAGCTACTCTCTCTCTCTTCACCCCCCCTCTCTCTCTCTTTCTCTCTCTCTCTCTCTCTCTCTCTCTCTCTCTCTCTCTCTGCTAGACACTACTCTGTCACAGATTCACTTTTATTTGCAAGAACTAGCTCTACTAAGGAAAGCCCGATGACGTTTCCTTTTAAAGAATGAGCCAACGGAACTGAAGGCTCGGGGTTGCCAGTTGAAGGAAAAAATGCACCAATGTAAAAGCAACTCAGGGTCCACAAGCCTCTTTAAACGGCTACAATTATATTCTATGGGAAGAAAAGACAGCGAGGAAGGGAACAAGCCATACCACCTAGTAAAGCTAAGGCTTAGGGCAGTGAAGTCACTAACACTTCAATACCCATTTATAATTTCTAGGGGAATCATCTTTACATTTATATCTCACCAATGAACGCTTTTTCTTACTTCAAATGACAGCGATCAGTAGCGCTAAATTTGTTTTATCTTTTTTAGAATCGTGTCCATGCATGTGTTATTCCATGCCTCGTCTGTGCTGTACATCTACTGTCGGAAGTTATCATCTTTCCTAGTTAATTGATTTTTTTTTTACCAGTTATTGAAGCTGATGTAATCTAGAGGTACGACGTTGGCATCAGGTCAGGAACATGGGTTTAAAACCCATCCGAGAATAAGAAAAATTAATCTGTAGTTTCTTTGTGACGGAGCCGCCATAGTTCAGTGGTTAGTGAACTGAACAACAAAGGATGAGAGATCGGGTTCGATCCTGACCGACGGCTTCTGGGTTCACCCAGCCTTAAATGGGTACTACATTTTTGTTTCTAGGTAAGTAAAGCGGCACGGGCGTAATACCGACCATATTACCCTAAAAATCATGTGCCGAAGGTCTACAAAAATTATGGTCAATAACACCATATTCCCTATACACCACTTGGTGTGACGGGAATCTACTTTTTTACTTTGTTTATGACGTCCTCCACTAATCTCTTGAGTAGTGAGAATCGATGTCTGACTCTTTGAATAACATCAATAAACAGTAGGTCCCGTGTGCACTCACGCACGTTAAAGAACCAATGGCAATTCAAATCGAAAAGGCCTCAAATATAGCCGCTTGTCGGGACAAATGATTAGCAGAAAGCGACCCACATCGTGGATCCCAGGCCATGGTACTGAGTTCGTGCACGCGATCCAAATTAGCAGAAAGCGACCCACATCGTGGATCCGAGGCCATGATACTGAGTTCGTGCACGTGAACCAGGATTCTCTTCGGATTTTCTTGAGATTCTCTAGGGGGATATCTGAGCTCCGATGGATTTGTCCGGTATGCAGTGATTAATGATTCTTACAACAACAACAACAACAACAACAAAACAACAACAATATTGACCAGTTTTAATACTGTCCCATTTATTTCATTAATGCATTTCAATGAAGCCCTTTTTTTCCTTTTTCTTTTCTTTTTGCTGTTGAACTTCGCCGTCTACTGTTGCCAATAAATGCCCAATGGATAAAAATTATTTCTCGAAAATGAACAGAATATTATCCAAAAAACTGATTTGAATGAAAGCAATAAATTAGTTCATGAATTATAAATTGCCAGTTAATGGTATCTTTGCAATGTTAAACAAAACCATGCAGGCATTTTATTACTTAACAATATGATTGGTTTTATGGACAACGAATAAGATTTGCGGTGAGTTTAAAAAGTAAAGTAGGAGTCTTACCCGCCACACCTTCTTTGAAATGTGACATTAGTGGTACTGTTTTATAACATTATTATCAGTACCTTTATAAGTGACGTACTAAATCACCTTCTTCCTCTTCGTCAACAATAACCTTTTCCTATACATTTAGACTGGTACGGTTCACAAATAACAAATTGCGTCTCATGTCTTTTTTTGGTTTCCCTTGGTTAGTCGTACATACGTACTTATGCTCACTGTCCTTGCTACTGAGTTTAGTGTTCTGTGCCCGCAGTGAGCTGTTGTTTTCATCGTATTTCGATATTGCTTACGATGAATGATGATATCCTATGACGAAGGACAGACAGTTCAGCTGCGTTCCTTTTCGGTGCTGTTACGCTTTATGTCGTTTGGCTTGTGCTGTAGCTGCTATGATGGGGACTGCAGATGTCTTTCTTTGTTTGGATCATTCGATGAGATGAGTTTCAATTCGTATGATTCCACTGTCACGGGCGGTTGAGCAATTATGGATTTTAATTCGTTTGCAGTGATACCGGGGCCTTCGACTAATCATAACCATAACGTGCTAATGTAACCACACTCTAGCTTTTGAGAGTGGTGCAGCTGTATAGTATGCCAGACTGCCATGTTTTTTAAAAGAAAAATATATTCAGTCGCAATAGTCAGAGGCTGAGAGTAAACTGAAGCCTATTGGTTAAAAGAAATGTGTACCTGTACCTGGCCAGTAGACGACGGAACTAATCACTTATGCTGAAGTCGGATGTTTTGGGCCGAAAGGCGCAAATATAACAGTTATACTGCAAACCACAACACAACGCAGACACGTCCACTACGTCCTTGTAAGGGCGGATGATGAAGAAGAATATTCTAGTCTACCAGGATACTCTAGAATACGTTAGTCATCGGGAGAACGCAACCAACTAATCACTTAACCATAGTTAGTAAGGCGTGTCATAGTTAAGTGATAGAAATAAATGCATGTTACAAACATTCTGAAGTTGTAATAATCCGTTGTGTTTGTGTGCTCGAGTGCATGTATGTGTGTGTGGGTGCGTGTGTGCGTGTGTATGTTGATAATTTTACTGAAGTTTTCACTGCAAATTCTGATATAAATACGAATTGCAAAAAGAAAAAACTGATACTTGATTGTCTTCAACCAAAAAAAAATCACCAAAAACATTTTTAAAATGCAGAAAGCAAGTTAGATTGAATATAACATTTAGAAAAGATATATACGAAAATATAACAACGTTCTCGTCGGTCACAAAAGAAATCAGAAACGTGCAGCTTTATATTCACAGGGTAAGTAGCATTAAATGTGGGGTGTTGAAGAACCCACACAGAGAATATGAACAAAATTATCAAAACAAGCGGGAACTCATTGTCATTAAAATTTTCTCCATTTGGAGATTCACCAAGTGCAAAATAAGAATAAGCCGAGCGTATCTGAGTGAGGACTGGGTTCTTTAAGTGTTTCTTCTTGGATCTTAGTGTGGGAACAAAACCAAAAAAAAAACATCTAGACCGCCATCTATTCAATTGAACTATTCTATTCAACTATTCTATTCAACTATTCTATTCAACTATTCTATTATATACATGGTGCCAGTTTCATTGCAGTCAGGAATTCCCCACTCCACCTATATATCCACTCCACCTCTTGTAACAGCATTTTCCACAATGTAACGGTAAATTCTATTGACATGGCTGTTCCGCCGCGCCCTACCCGTCTTTATAGGCGACGATTCCAGAACCTAGTCGCCTCTTACGAGAAGCGTGGCACATTTTTTTTTTTCCGTTCGCCAGCTTTTGCCTCTAGAGACTAGGAACTCCATTTTCCCTGTCAGCCGTATGCTCAGGGGTCCCTCGCCGCACAGGCAGATAACTCCGACTCATATTTCATATTTTTTCTCATATTTTTTTCCGTCGATGAGCAATTGACGCTTGAAGCCGGGCGGGCCTCGCTGCTGAGACCAGGAGTGGTTGCCGCAGAAAGAAATCATAAATAAAAATCCTAACCTGTGCAGCCGGGATTTAAACCCACAACCTCTCTGTCTCGAGGCCGGCGTCTTGCCTCGAGACCAACCAGTGTCCCAAGTGTGGCAAGTAACAGAGTTTCTATTCTTTTCTCCCCTCACAGTAGGAGCCCCGGTAGCTACAGGGGGGAAGACTGTCATCATTTCTTACAACTTGCCTGGGGGAAATTCTCGATTTTGTCACTCAATACTAGCAACAAAAACCAGCTGCATCCGAGAAATGTTACATACAACCTTGCAGGCAAACGATGGAGCAAAATAAGTAATATGTCAGAAATAATCTAGAAACAATATTTTAGGAATTGTTAAATCTTTAAATATGTCACCACTGCACTTTTTCAGTAAAAATCATGTGCTGAAGGTCTGTAAAATATAGGGTAACTAACACCATATTTCCCTATACGCCACTTGGCGTGACGGGGGTACTTTAATTTTTACTTTTTTAAGGTAGTTGGATATCGAGGAATTGTAGAGCCTATATGAAAAGATATCCTATAATTTCATCAAAGGAAAAAAGATAGGGTACTAATTTTTAAACAACTTTATTAACCAATTAAAATATTTAGATATTTTATTGTAATGTAAGGTCACTACAAACAAAATACGGCGTTATTTCTGTCACATTATTGGGATTTTGTTGATAACGGTAGCTTTGGGTTCCAGGCGCTCGTCTCATGTTCAAAAGTTCGCTGTTCGAATCTCAGGTTGTATTTTTGTTTCAGTAAAGCCTCATCTTAAGGTAGGTGAAATTGAGTGTCCAGTCCTTTCGAAGACACACGACAAACTGTAGCTTATGTGTTCAAGATGTGCAAGTAAGAAAGTCACTGGCAGTTTTATTATAAAAAGAGCAGGTTTCATGCTGTTGCTAGGGTCATATTTCTATAGTAAAATTCTCTTAAAATTAAAATAATATTATAAAAAAACTTTAAAGTATGAAAATAGAGACCTATGAAGATAGACCTATGCCGGTCCTATGAAGATAGTGCACTGTGCTGAAATCTTTCAAGTGTTCTTTGAAAAAAAGATTGGAGTTCGATGTCCTAGTAGAATGATGATCGTTATTTATGCACAGCCGAGAACATTAGAGTGCTACATTAGTAAAAAGCAGTCGTAGAAAATTAAGAGGAGATTACTGTAATTGAGATATAATGTTTCGTCTGTCATAAACAGACTGTAACAATCCTGTTCTTGGCAGTTCTACGGGCAAAAAACTTATTGGGCGTAACTTGGCCGGAATCAGATACCGTGCTCTTCTCGACGCCCACTAAATCTGCTTTCGCTTCAGCTCAGCGATAAAAAGAAAGAAAAGAAATAAAAACGTTCCAGGCCGACTCGAGTGTGAAGAGACGACTGGAGCCCGAGCCAAGTGTTGGGGGCCAGAATGAGTTGCTCCTGGCTACTTTAATCAAAATGTAGCTCAGATAGAGACAGAAGAGAGAGAGAGTAAGAAAAGATGGAATCCCCTACTCTACCCTCGTAAATGCCAAGGGCTGTCGACAGAGAGTCTAAAGAACACGACAGAACGAAATAGCCGGTAAGCGTCTTCAGTAACGATGACATCTTTTAGCACTTTTCACTGATGGAGGTAATCAGTTGCTTTGGCATGGCGAATTGTTCTTTCTAGAGGCGAATATTGAGCTATAGGGTAATGTATAACTATTTGAATGATGTCACAAAGAATATACATATTCATATTGTCAATTGAAGATGTATATGTTGAAGTGACTCGTTTAATTTTTCCTATAACTCACATTTAGGGCTCTGTGCTGTACCTTTATATTTAAGATACGTTCAGGAAGACTCTTTAGTTTGCTCATTCTTTATCTCCATTATTGGAGACTAGCATACGTTCGATTTTATTGGTTCTTTTGATTATGGCTTGTACGAATTTTGTCACTTACATTAGGGCGATATATAAACACCAGGTTGCATAGCAACCTGATGTTTATATGTGCCTCATTTTTAAAAAATGGGATAACGCGCAGACTTAAGAAGTGTGACAAAACTGCGCTACAAATAATATCAGCTAAGATTAAATTCAAGTATATAAACTTTACCATCACAAAACATTTAATAGAGAAATCAAGAATAGTACCCTGTTCATACACAGGCCGTCTTCGTTTCCTCAGCAGTGTTCACTGTTCAGTTTACTTTAACTCAAAATAAAGAGTACAAACTATAATGATGGCTTCTCTGTCTTCTCATTGCTTAAGTTTTGCTTTCAAAGAAAAACACTCTTTTTCATCCTTCAAAATGTACATGAAGCTGCACAGTAACGGTACTGCATATAGTTTAGGCTAGGCCGACAGGTTCGACCGCGTCACACAAAGTGGGAGAGACTTTGGCAGAGGAAAATAGAAAAACATTAAAAAGTGAGAAAGAGAGAACTAAACAGTGTAGTGTACAGTTCATCTTACTATTACTTTATTTAATGTTTGGTAATGTTTCAAACGCCTGCAAACCTGAAAGTTCGGAGTTCAAATGGCCATTGAGGCAGTTTTTTTGTGTTTCCCCCCCCCCCCCCCCCCCCCCACCCAACTACATGGCTCTAGACGTCCATACAGCCTCTATAAACGGGTCAGAGACAGAATCTGGGTGAGAAAGGCAGCGAGGAATGAGTAATGAAGCCGAGACAAAGTACAACAATGTCACTAACTCTTCATTACTCAATGGCAGCTGCTGTGTGACCACACTTTACCCTTTTTAATGTCTCAACATATATATTTATTACTTACATTTTCTATCATAGTTATGTTAAACATATGAAGATGTTTACAACGTTCAATATATATGCGGTAACATCGTGTAAGGTAATGTCCGTGAATAGTCGAGCTCCACTGTTGCATAGCCACCAGGAATCTTTGCCTGTGACTGAACAAACTGTGACTGAACAAACTGTGACTGAACAAACTGTGACTGAACAAACTGGGACTGAACAAACTGTGACTGAACAAACTGTGACTGTGAGCAATAACTATACAAAGTCATATGTCTGAATCTCTCTCTCTCTCTCTGCGATCAGGACACAATCAGTGTAGGAAGTCCAGACTCTCATACGAAGACAGCTGTCTGTTTAAGCCTGTTAGATCCACTCCGATTGAGTACCCGTTAAAACGTTGCACTGTGTTCTGCGCCAGTGGCACAGTGCATTCGATTTCAGCCAGCATTTTTTCAGGTTTGCTTTCCATAGCCTTTGATTGTTCCCAATCTTCCTGCAAGTCAGCAGTTCATCTTTTCTGTCGGGGGATTCTTCCCTTAGATGGTCGGCCTTCCCAGGTTTACGAGCACCATCTGCCCGAGTCACTAGAGGTGACTAACACAGACATGCGACTTGTAATATGAGGAAACTGCAACAAGGAACACCTTTCATGCATAGCCTTCACTTGTTCCCGCCGCCTATCCCCATATACCAGTAAGTTACGTCCTCTTGAAAATGATGATCATCGTAGCACTTGATGATGTTAGGCCATCGTTGATGACTCCAATTCCGAACATATAGACACACAGTCAGTCGTCAAATTATCCTCGTTGCACATCAAAGAGCAGACCGTAAGATTTGCGCACGGCAGGTTTAGGGAACCAATACGATGACGTATCACACAATGTCGCCAAACTCATAATCTCGAAACCTTTAGACTTATGTCTGATTACTCAAGTGTAAGCAGCCTACGACGAACAAAACACGAAGCAACTTCCACAAAGAGACAAAACTGCGACTGGCGAAGTAGTTTACATTAATGTGTAACATGGAAATAACTTGCGTCAAAGAATCCCAATAATCGGTCCTGAACAGCACTAATGTGACGTAAAGCGCAGATCAAGTCTAGACGGTGGAAGGTCTCACTCACAACACTTGATTCGTCAAAAACGGACTGTTATCGGCCTACGACCTCGCTTTAGCGACACAGATGTATCAAACATATCATCATTTTGACTTTTACGCAGAAAAGTGCAAAGAAGATCCGAAATTAATCAGACCCTGGGTGCATTTTCTGCAGCGATCGAGAGGACGTGGACTAGATCCGCCATCTTGGAAACGGAAGATTTCAGAAAAATCATATGTCTGAATTAGTTTACTGATTTGAGTTCTTTCTATGGTCAGGAAATATATTGTCAAGCTATTGGACACTGTCTCAACACAGTGGTAATTGTTCTGTATACATTACCAACAATACAAGGTAAACGAGGTAGATGGAAACAAAGACTAAAGTCTATCTATCTATTATCTATTGACCTTTCGAGCCGTGTCCGGCTCATAGGGCACAGACCCAGAAACTCTTTCTCTTTTCTAAATGTGTTCATTCTTGCAGTCTCAGTCCTTGCAAAGATCTTTGATCAAATTTCGCCATTTGTCTCTGTTCTGTGCAACAACTCTATCTCAGTGAGGGAGCCGACTCCTGCTGCTCTTACCTCTCTGATCAATGTTCTTCTCAATGTCTCTCTGGGTCGGCCTCTTTTCCTCTTACCTATTGTTTCCCACATGAGGGCTTGTTTTGTTATTCGGCTATTTATCCTCATCACATGTCCAACATATGACCATGTCTTTTCTTGATTACTGAAGATAATAACGCTTGATTTACGATTTTTCTAATCTCTTCGTTTATTTTGAGTTTTTTTCCATGCTATACCAAGTATTTTACTTAGACCTTTTTTCGAATGCGTCCAACATTGTTTCTGTCTCTTGTTGTTTTCCAGCTCGCACATTGATATGTAAGGGTTGATAGTACATTTGATTTGAATAGTCTAAGTTTTGTGTTTGTACTGATGAGTTTTTATTTCCACAACTTTTCAAGGCTTCTGAAAGACATTGCTGCTTAAGCTATTCTGATTCTAATTTCTTTACTTGTATCCCCTTCCTGAGCAATGTGACTTCCAAGATAGATAAAGTGATCGATCTCTTCCACTGGTTTGTTTTCCATGTATATTCTGTCATCTGTTGGAATTAAGCTTTTCATGATTGATCTCAAGCCCAATTTTGGTTTGATATTATTTGATGACTATTGATGATAGTTCATTTGTATTTTCCTGCATTGTTTTTATCTGACTGCTGATGAGAACTAAGTCATCAGCAAAGTCGCGGTCCTCCAAATGGTCTCTTATATCCATTCGATGTCTTTGTTACCAGTGCATCATTTTTTCATTATGAAGTCCATAACAGCTCCAAATAACAAACGCGATAAAATACACATAAAGTGGACTACGGTGGACACCAAAATAACTGACATTGTAACTGTGACAGTGTATACGACCAATGTATTCCTATGTCCGTTTGAATTGTTCTCGTTCTGTAACAGAAGTCTGCATGCAGGCCGAAACGTTAGTATTTTTGTTGTATTCCTTTTTTGCGAAGCTGTAACTGTAACTTGTAGAAGTGTACGTTACACACCACCTCTTGCTCCTTGTTACCTGCAGTAATGCAATTATTTGTCATGTTCCCTACATTCCCCCGTGGGAGACTAAGACAAAAGAGAGAGATAGATAGACAGACAGACAGACACAGACAGACAGACAGACAGACAGATAGATAGATAGATAGATAGATAGATAGATAGATAGATAGATAGATAGATAGATAGATAGATAGATAGATAGATAGATAGATAGATAGATAGATAGATAGATAGATAGATAGACAGACAGACAGACAGACAGACAGACAGACAGATAGATAGATAGATAGATAGATAGATAGATAGATAGATAGATAGATAGATAGATAGATAGATAGATAGATAGATAGATAGATAGATAGATAGATAGATAGATAGATAGATAGATAGATAGATAGATAGATAGATAGATAGATAGATAGATAGATAGATAGATAGATAGATAGATAGATAGATAGATAGATAGATAGAAGAGATAGACAGATAGACAGATAGACAGATAGACAGATAGATAGATAGATAGATAGATAGATAGATAGATAGATAGATAGATAGATAGATAGATAGATAGATAGATAGATAGATAGATAGATAGATAGATAGATAGATAGATAGATAGATAGATAGATAGATAGATAGATAGATAGATAGATAGATAGATAGATAGATAGATAGATAGATAGATAGATAGATAGATAGATAGATAGATAGATAGATAGATAGATAGATAGATAGATAGATGGCGATCCACGATAAATAACCTTCGGTGCGGAGAGCACTCTAGATAATAATAAATGAACAAGAACACGCTATTGTTTCTTTGTAACGAAATATTCGTTCTTTACACTTTAACATTTTATACTCGATTATCCGGACCGAAATTGGCCAACTGTAGACCGGATGTAAAGTGAGATTATTTTCAGATCTATAAGGGGCATGCCTGGAATAACAATCGGAGGTCATAACATAAATAATCTAAGTTATGCTGATGATACGGTAGTCGCGATAGCTCAGTGGTTAGTGAACTGCACCACAAAGGACAAAGGGTAGGGTTCGATCACAATCGACGGCTTCCGGGTTCACCAAGCCTTAAATGGGTACCAGATTTTTTTTCTGGGAAAGTAAAGCGTCACGGGCGTAATACCGACCACATTACCCCAAATATCATGTGCAAAAGTCTGTAAAATGTATGGTCACTAACACCATATTCCCTGTGCGCCACTTGGCGTGACGGTGGTACTTTACTTTACTTTTTACTTAATAGTAAAAAGACAGAAGTAAAGGTAGCAACAAAGAAAAAGACTTCACTGCAAAGCACAATAAAGACAAGTGGAACAATATTAAAACAGGGAAATGAATTTAAATACCTGGGAAAAATATTAACCTCAGATAGTAGATGTACAACAGAGATGCAACATGGCTCATGCAAAAGTAGCTTTCCAAAAAAATGAGGAAGATACTGTACAATCCATTTTTGACAACGGAAAGAAGAAAACAAGTTCTTAAATGTTGTGTAGAGCCAGTTTTAACATATGCATGTGAATCATGTACAATAGGAAAACAGACAAGAAAATCACTGGAGGTTGTATAATTGGGGTTTTACAGAAGAATGTTGAGAATACCATGGACAGCTGAGAAGGGTAATGAAAACATTCTGAAAGAGGTCAAAGCAAGAAAGAGAGCTAATTTCCAATATTATGAAGAAACAATCATCATTTTTTGGCCATATTATATATGAGAAGGGAACGGCTAGAATATATTTTAATATCTGGGAAAATTCAGGAACAAAGAGATCGAGGGAAGCAAAGAGAAAAGATGTCAAACAGCTTAAGAGAATGGCTTGGTAGAAGGTCAATGACAGAAATGATAAATAACTGTCGAGATCGAAAGTTGTGGAGAGTCATGATCACCTTCGCCAGCAGGCATGGTATTTAATGATAATATAAACTATTCCAAACCCTAAACCATCACAGGGATCTTCTAATGACAGTTTCGAAAGCCACCGAATATAGTGCAAGAGGACATTACTACGCAAATAAATAATTTGGGACACTAAACTCGTAAATTATCTTTTTTGTAACACTATCAAGACAAAACAAATATTTAGAGAATGCTCTGAACCCATTTTCTGTGAGTAGGTAAGAAACGTCTTTAGAGAACAGCCCACATATTTTATACCCAATCAATCGCAGTAACCAATCTTTTGCGGACTAACCAAGTGACGCGGGACCAATCAGAACATCATATGTCTCTGGACAAGGGTCCAACTGACAGGGACACACCAAGATCTGATGGAGATGAATGACTGTGACCGTAATGGTCTGCAGCCACTCGGCAAACTAATCAAGCTTGGCGAGTCCTCGATGTTTACGGATGGTCTCAGATTGAGAGCTGCAAGCAAATGAAGCAGTGCTTTGTTTTTTCTTCGGCCCCTCTCTTCTCCAAATCGCCTGACTAATTCCTCGTCTAAGAAAGGAAACCTTGAGAACGCTAAAGGGAATAAAAATAAGTGAATCAATAAAAACAATATCTAACAACAGATAAGAATAAAAATACGCTAGTAGACAATGATAACTTACTTACCACTCAGTCACCATTTTGATACAGCTCTGCTCATTATAATCGTCCACCGACTTTTGTCGCCCCGTTCCTTTTTAATTACATTTTTTTTTCAAAACTCCATAGCTGTATGTGGTTAATTTTACTGGTCACTAAGAGAGTTTAGTTCATTTTACTAGCGACTAACAAAATCTTGATTCACTTTACCAGCTACTAAGAGAGTTTAGTTAATTTTACTAGGTATTAAGAGAGTTTAGTTCATTTTACTAACTGCTAACAAAATCTTGATTCACTTTACCAGCTGCTAAGAGAGTTAAGTTTATTTTACCAACTACTAACAAAATCTTTATTCACTTTACCAGCTGCTAAGAGAGTATTTTACTAACTATTAACAAAATCTTGATTCACTTTACCAGCTGCTAATAGAGTTTATTTCATTTTTACTAAGTATTAAGAGAGTTTAGTTCATCTCATTAGCTATCAAAAGAGAGCTTTGTTCATTTTTCTAGCTAGCAACAAGTTTTGATTCACTTTACCAGCGATCAACAAAGCTTTGCTTATTTTATTAGCTGCATGACAAATTTAGTTCATTTTACTAACTACTAAGGGAGTTTCGCTACTAGCTTCCAGTAAAATCGCTAATTGTACTTGTTAAAACCAGAGATTCGTTTGCTTTTACTAGTTACCGCGATATCTTCAATTATTTTACTAGTTACTAACAGAACTTCGTTCATTTTACTAGCTGCAAACAGTTTATTTGCAGTACTAGTTGCCACCAGTGCAAGAATTACCACATCTGTTTAATCTATGATAATATATAATAATTGAACTAATTCGACCAAAACTTTTTCGATATAAAGAAATAAATTAGTGGCCAGCGAGAGAGGTATCCTACGTTAAAATAGTAGACAGCAATGAAGGTAGGCGTGCGGTGTAGATCTGGTTGCTGTTTGATTTATTGAAGCAGTAGTCTACAGGCATTATACCTGTAACTAAACGCCATGGAGTGGTATTTGTAACATTTGTAAGTTGTTTGCTTGGTTCCAGGTCTCGGAGAAGTGGCGGCTAACCCAGTTACTGGTATAAACTATACCATTAAGGACAAATCTCTTTCTATGTCTACTCCTGAACTATATTTCTTACTCTTTGGAAACAACAGTTTACTATCAATTGTTATCACTTCCTCTTTTCTCAATTATCTTATATCAGTGATAAAGGCAACATCACCAAATGCGAACAGAGAAACGATATTGCTCAACGGCCTCACATGGATGTACATATAGTGCAGGTCAGACCTGCGACATCTTGCGCTATATTACAGTTAAGGGAGAAAGTACAGAGAGATTTTGCGAATTTCATGTCTGGCAACATTTCACCAACTTGCAACTTTTACTCCTTGAACTTAAAATGTGGGCAATTTTATTTTTAATATCCCATCGCAGCATTCATTTTATTTTCTGTGGTCTTCGTCCGTGTTTGCATGTGATGGGGTTTTCGAAGGATGTGAAGAATAAGGATCGCATGACACTGTGCAGTCGCCACGTGATGTGCATGTCTGAATTTTATTTTTGTTCAATCCTTGATAGAAGAAATGAATTAAAACCACGTCCACTCGACAAATCGACCGATCCAATTTACTAAAAGTAATATTGGAATGGAAAATACAAGGTAAAAGAGGCAGAGGCAGATCAAGACTAACATGGACGAATAACATCAAAAGATGGACAAGTTAGCCTATGATAATCTGCAACATCAAAGCAAGAGACAGAGTGGAATGGCGCTCCATGGTAGCCAACCTTCGGTGCGGAGACGGCACCCAATGATGATGATGAATTTACTCTATCCAATTTTTACTGTAAACTTCAAAATTGCAAATCTGTAGTTGTTCTGCAGTCCCAGTAGAACTCGAATAAAACTGGGCCCAAAAAATGTGTTCTACTTTCAACTACATAACTTCATTAAAATGTCTTTTGGTTAGAGGCAAATGTTCCATTTCTATACTCAGCTGTTTATAATTAAAACATTTCTACTATGAACTATTTATTATTCCAACATTTCTACTCTGAACTGTTTATTATTCCAACATTTCTACCCTCAACTCTTTATTATTTTAACATTTCTACTCTCAACTCTTTATTATTCCAACATTTCTACTCTCAACTGTTTATTATTCCAACATTTCTACTCTCAACTCTTTATTATTCCAACATTTCTACTCTCAACTCTTTATTATTCCAACATTTCTACTCTCAACTGTTTATTATTCCAACATCTCTACCCTCAACTCTTTATTATTCCAACATTTCTACTCTCAACTGTTTATTATTCCAACATTTCTACTCTCAACTCTTTATTATTCCAACATTTCTACTCTCAACTCTTTATTATTCCAACATTTCTACCCTCAACTCTTTATTATTCCAACATTTCTACTCTCAACTGTTTATTATTCCAACATTTCTACTCTCAACTGTTTATTATTCCAACATTTCTACCCTCAACTCTTTATTAATCCAACATTTCTACTTTCAACTGTTTATTATTCCAACATTTCTACCCTCAACTCTTTATTATTCCAACATTTTTACCCTCAAATATCTATTATTTCAACTTTTCTACTCTCAACTCTTTATTATGGCAACATTTCTACCCTCAGCAGCCCAGCTTCACTAAAATGACTTCAGCCTTGGTCATCATTATTCTATCCCCAACTCCAACACGCCCTGGTTTCCAACTTCATTAGTTTTCAAGAGAAAAGATGAAACAATAACGCAAAGACTGTCAGCTCATTTAAAGCTTCCATATTCACGATTGACAAAGCCTGCACACAAAGGAATACCGTCTCCATAAAGCGTGTTATTATCTCCATGCGGGTGGGTGATACTACAGAAGCTGCAAGATCTCTAGCAATAACGCCGTTATAGATTTTACTGTCTCGATATTCCAGTTGGTCAACTACGAGAAGGATTAAATGGAGTGCAAATTTGCAGTCAGGCTGTGATGATCAAAGCAACTACCAAAGTAGAAATCTCAATTATGTCCGAGCGAACGTTTCGTGCCTAAAGGCCGAGTGCAGAGCCTGGGTAAACCATAGACACTTAAGGGGAGACAATGTAATTAAGCAAACCAGTGCAGTTATTAGCGTTTGAGGATTTTATATTTATATTATTTGTGCTGATCTGGTTGTTTCAATTTCAAGCACCAATAAGTAGATGTTTCTGAATAAATGTAAATACCTGGAACCAATGTTAACCTCAGATGGTAGATGTACGTACAACAGAGGTGACATGCCGAATAACTCAGACAAAAGCAGTTTTTTTTGTTTTTTTTTTAATGAGGAAGATACCTGCAATTCATTTTTGACAATGGAAACAAGAAAAAGAGTTCTTCAACATTATGTAGAACAAGTTTCAACATGTGGATGTGAATCATGGACAATAAGACAAAAGACAAGAAAATCACTAGAGGTTCTAGAAATGTGGTTTTACAGAAGAATATTGAGTATACCATGGAGAGCTAAGAAGAGTAATTAAAACGTTCTGAAAGAGGCCAAAGTCAAAAGAGAGCTAATTTCCAATATTAGGAAGAAACAATAATAATTTTTTGGCGATTAACGAGAAGTAAATAGCTGGGATTTACTATGACTACTGGGCATATTGAGGGGATAATGAGATAGAGGGAAACAAAGAGTAAAGATACTAGAAAACTTAAGAGAATTGCTTGGCAGAAGGTCAACAGCAGAAATAATAAATAAATGTCGATATCGAAAGTTGTGGAGAGATATGATCACCTACGCCAGCAGGTATGGTACTTGATGAATGAGTTATTTCTGCTGTAAAAGTCTAATTAACTACTACATTAGAACTAGCAGCAGAAATATGAAGAAATAACAGTGGAAGCAACAATAGCAGTGGTAGATTAAATAACATGAACTCTTTCCGTACGTTTTGCTGCATAGTGCGCCACTCTCAATTTGATTAGTATGAACCGTCATCAAACTATATTCTTTTTACATGTCCTGTATCATCTTGGTATTGGAGAAATCTAATAGCTTATTTAATTATCTAGAAATTAATATATAATATGTTATATGTTAGATAAATATAAATATGTAGATTGATTCTTAAAACCATGAACAATTTTGTCTCTGAAATCTCTTATGTTGCATAGATAAAAAGCGTCGTTCCGGAAAAAGTTAATATAAGATAAAGTAGCCGGTGAAAACGTGGCTGCGGATCGTAGTACATGGAGAGCAAAAATACAAAAATGGTGCAGCAACTTTCGAGATAGTGCTGATATTAAAATCAGAAGACAAAAGGCGCAAGAGAAAAGAGTAAGGCCTGGTACCGCAAATACACCTTGTTCGTTCTGTGGATGGATCTGTCTGTCCAGGATTGGCAAATTCAGCCAGAAGAGAAGATGTTTAGTAAAGCAACACCCAGTATTAGACACTAATGCTTTACCGAACTACTGACTTATCATGATTGCATGCTACCAACCGTCTGTCAAGACGCCAAAGGTCATATATAGTCGGTGAAAATGCACCACAGAAATAGAAGTCAATACAGCACAGGTCAGATTATAGGTAATGCACACTTAAACACACGACTGCCGATGTGAACAAATAGGAAAAGATTATGTTCACACAAAATTCAGTCCCTCTGAGCTTCACTGGAGAATATAAAGTTGAAGTATTCAAGAGAGTAGATTCAGCATTGAAAGTAATAATTACTTCTGCGTTAATTATATTTCTCAGTTTACAGCTACAGTCTTAATATCACATCTTCAATTACAACTCGTCTTAACTGTACATCTTCAATTACATCTAAGGCTTAACGATAAATCTTCACTTACAAATAAAATGGTCTTAAATTCAATTCTCCTTTTTCAGCTGGGGAGTTAATATTAAATCTTACATAGAACTATATCTTAGTGTCTTCTCTCCACTTACATCTACGGTCTTATTAGGTCTTCATTTAGGCTTACATTATTTAGATTAGTTCTTCACTTACACCTGCAGGATGAAATATATCCTTCACTTACATCTACAGGCTCGAGATTAATTCTTCACTTGCAGCAAGTCTCCATATATAATTCTTATACACAGCTCGCCTTAATATTAATTATCCCATATACAGATACATCATAACTCTTTCCGTACGTTTCGACGCACTGTGCGTCCCGCCGATTTAGGCCACGTACGTCCCGCCGCATAGTGCGTCACTCTAATTTTATTTCTACACTAATTTTATTATTGTGAACCGTCATCAAAACATATTTATTTTACATGTCTTGAATCATCTTAGTATTGGTGAAATCTAATGCCTTGTACAATTATCTAAAAATGCATTGATAATGTGTTATATTTCATATATTTGTTAAATATAAATATGTAGACTGATTCTTAAAACCATACAAAATAATGTCTCTGAAATCTCTTCCGTTGCATTGATAAAAAGCTTCCGCATGGAAAGAGTTAATGTGAATTCTTACCTCACTTACAGAACTAAACTTACAGCTAGGATCTTAATATGAATTCTTCACTTATAGGGTCTTAATAATTCACAACTTGGAATTACATATAAATATAAAATCTTCATTTAATGCCACTTTTTAAATTATGATGATGCATGCTCAACTGCATGCCTCAAGAAACCATGGATTCGAAGAGAAAAATTCACACCACAAGTAAATGGGCTCGAACTCGTAACGTTCAGTTCAGAGGTCGACGTCTTAACTCTACATCACCCAGTCCCCTATTATTGCTAATTTGAAGCTTTTATTTATTTCTTTCCTGATAATTTTCTACTCATAGTTTTAACTTCAGTTGCTAATTTTTTAAAAATAATATAACTGCTAGCAAATTGTAAATGCACTGCAGAAGATAAACTGAGAGTATTACAGGATGAAGACCAAAATATCTTTGCAGAAGAAAGATGGAAACAGAGATGAAGATGATGGGGAAAACATGAAATTATCTTAAAAGAATGGCAAGAAACAGAATGGTTTGGAAAGTGTTTGTTGAAGACCTCTGCTCCACAGGGAGCTGAAAGGTATAAGAAGGAGAAGACGAAGAAGAAGGAGAGAAGAAGAAGGAGAAGAAGGAGAAGAAGGAAAAATTCTAAATAATTTATTTGTAACTTTTCTCTCAACTATTAACACCCTGTTTAAAAGTGTTCAATTAATTCTCAAAATGCGTTAATATAATATCTCATTACCGTTGTTACGTCTCAACCATGCAATATTTCAACGTTTTGCAAATCTAAATAAATTGCATAGCTCCAACTATTCGTATCGCAATCAGCTAGCGCTTCAGTTTGAAATATTATTTATTTATTTATTTTTAAATATTTCAATGCAGTCAAAACTCTGCACTTTTGCCATCTATATTCTGGTAAATCTTCCAGTTATTAATTATTTAATTATTCTTTATTTTCAGAATTCCATCAAGATAAAAATGTTACATTGAATACTATCTTCTTATGTGATAGAACGGTAATCAATAATTAAATTATAACAGAATTAAATTGTTATGAGACTTTAGAAAGAGTAAGAATAATTCTTTTAGAATTTAAATGATTATGTGTTTTTTTTCCCATAGAGTAAGAAATATAGTTCCGGAGTAGAGATAGAAAGGGATTTGTTGCATTAATGGTATAGTTTACTATTTGATGTAATAATTACAAGATAATGTCTACAAGGCATATATGAGCTAACTCTCTTAGTGTTAAAGACAGGCAAAATATGGAAGAACTCGTAGTGTGTAAAGAAGGAAAATAAGAAGCAGCACAAACACGTTTGATGGATGATACAGTTAGAAGAAAAAAGACGTAAGAGAAAAGGGATACGACCGCACACCGCACACATTTGCTTTGTTGATTCTACTGCCGGACCTGCCATTCCAACATTAGCAGAATTAGTCATGACAGATATTGCTCTTCAATAACAGCGATTTGACGTTGCTGTTAAATAATAACATTGGCATGTGTGTTAACCGACTGTGAACTCTTAGAAGGCTACATAGTAACAGGAATATCCACTACTTAAATATTCAAGCATATCTTGGTTTAAAAAAAAAAAAGTAAAGTACCCCCGTCACGCCAAGTGGCGTATAGGGAATATGGTGTTAGTGACCATAAATTTTACAGACCTTCGGCACATGATTTTTGGGGTAATGTGGTCAGTATTACGCCCGTGCCGCTTTAGAAAAAAAATCGGGTACCCATTAAAGGCTGGGTGAACCGGAAGCTGTCGATTAGGGATCGAACCCTACCTCTTGTCATTTGTAGTCCAGTTCACTAACTACTGAGCTATCGCGGCTCCCATATCTTGGTTATACGTAGGAGAATTGTATATACATACAAACATGCACAGACGCGCAAACATCAAAATACGATAATTGTCTGTAAAATCATCGTCATCATCAAGTACCATGTTTGCTAGCGTAGGTGATCATGTTTCACCACAACACTCGATCTCGACAGTTCTTTATCATTTCTGTTGACCTACAGCCAAGCTATTTTCTTAGGCTGTCTTGTGTGTTTTTCTTGTTCCTTTCTTGCCTCTATCTCGTCGTACCTCAATTTTCCCAGTTGTTACAATATATTACAGTGTTCCCTTCACATTACATGGCCAAAAATTATTATTGTTTCTTCCTAATATTGGAAATTAGTTCTCTTTTTGCTTTAGCCTCTTTCAGAACGTTTTCATTACTCTTCTTAGCTGCACAAGGTATTCTCAACATCTTTCTGTAAAACCACAATTATACAGTCTCCTGTGATTTTCTTGT
This sequence comes from Megaustenia siamemsis, assembly GCA_032433765.1. NCBI lineage: Eukaryota > Metazoa > Mollusca > Gastropoda > Stylommatophora > Ariophantidae > Megaustenia > Megaustenia siamemsis. The sequence goes on along the minus strand of JAVIAB010000092.1, from coordinate 115,959,258 downwards.
CTGTTATCTTATTGTACATAATTCACATCCATATGTTAAGACTGGCCATAACATTTAAGAACTTTTATCTTCCAAACTTTTTTTGAAAGCTGCTTTTTCATGAGCTATTCTGCTACTCACCTCTGTTGTACATCTACCATCTAAGGTTAACATTGTTCCCAGGAATGTAAAATCATTGATTATGCAAGCACAGAGAGAACGGAGGGACTCAAAGGTGCTGATACAGGCTGAAAATTTTGCATGCATGCCGAGACATCCAATGAAGGACCGATTCCAAAATCTTGCATTGGGCCGACTTAAGAGAAGTAGTTTTATCCACCAAGCCAAACGTATTTGTAGACAAACACCAGACATGCCAAGAGCTGTTAACCCCCTACGGCCCATACCAGAACAGACTCCCTGGACAGAGAAATCAGGATTATAAATTCAAATACGAACACAAGTGAAAGGAATAGTTGACAAAGAGGAACAAAATAGTCTACAACGAAAAACAATAACTCTCAATTTCCTGGATGAAGAATACCCACAAGAACTATGGATTCGTGTGTACATAGATGGATCAGCACATAATGCAGTAAAGAATGGGGGAGCAGGTGTATATATAGAGTACCCAAATAACACTAGGGATATGAATAAAATAGCGACAGGGAAATATTGTCACAGTCATGATGCAGAAATCAAAGCAATATAGTTGACAATAGAAAAACTGCTGAACAGTAATCTTAGACCACAGCCTGTAGTGTTTTTGACAGATGCAAGATCAGTACTCCAGGCACTACAATCCAGAAAATTACCACATCTGCAGACCTTATTGACTGAACTCTGCAAGCACCACAGGGTTGCCCTGCAGTGGATCCCATCTCACTGTCGAATACCAGGAAATGAGAAAGCAGATCAGTTGGCAAAGGAAGGTTCAAAAGGCACACAACTAGATGCACCGGTTACATACCATCATAAGAAACAGATAATCAAATCAATCAGAGGACCACAAGCCCAAAATCAGGATGCCTTTCATAATATGAATAGATATGAACAAGTTATCATTATACGCCTCAGAACAGGACACAATCGACTCCATAGTCACATGTATACAAAAATCGAGATCGGCACCTGAACTACTTGTGCATGTGGACAGGCGCCCCAGACTACTGAACACATACTTCAAGACTGCACTTAATATAGTAGACTGAGGAAAATCCATTGGCCCATAGATATAACACTACAGACAAAACTATATGGACCACTGCAAGAATTACAAAAGACGGTAAAATTTATACAGGAAACGACATTGCAGATATAGACAATACTTCAGACGAACGAAAGATAGATAGCTTGATTATGCATTGTGGTGATATCATTTTTGTATGTGAAATAACAGACTTTATATGAAATGGTTATCTCTTTTGTAATAATTGTTTCCTTCTATAATTTACTTCAGCATCGAGGACCACAACCAGAGAACCAAATAGCGCACTGTTCTCATGCACCTTTACTTTGATTATCGTGTTGTACTGGACGAATCTACAAACGGTTAGGTTGCCAAAACATGCCCTGGCTATATTTATCCAACCATCTACATTTTTTGTGGACCTCTTTAGAAAATCGCCGTCAGACTCCAGAAACTGGATAAAGACTAACGATAGTTTGTATCAGTTTCCCCATCTGGTGTTTCGATAATTTTAAGTAAATACTTGCAGGAAGTTTAACCAGCTGACTCTTGATCCATTATTTTGACCAATATTTAGTTTCATAGTTTAAGCGTCAAAAAATTCTTGCCACTTTTAGTGTTGAAGAATGAGAGACAAACCAAACACAATCCGGTTAGTCAACAGCGAAAAGAAAATTGATGCCTTCATTGATGAATAATTAAATTAAGGCTGCAATAATAGATTTGCATGTGAACGCATTGTTCCTTGATACTTGTTCAGCTTTATTACTAGGATTTAATAAATTGTGTCTATTTATTGCACATAAAGAGAGTCAATTGTTTATTTAAAGTAGTCTCGAAATAGAACATATAGAGCGCGCGAGGTAAAGACTGACAACATCAAAAGGGGGACTAAAACATCAGCACCCACCGCCAGGACAGCGGAGGTAGGTGACTTTACCTGATAACTAATAGCAGATATGGAAATGGCACTAGATCTGTCAGCCTACAAGAGTATCTTTTCCCTTTTTAATGTGAGATCATTCGTCGTTGTAAGGCGTGAGAGCCGTATCTGACAAATGGAGACGCTCTATACCAAGCACGACCAGAGGGATAATGACTCGACATGCGACATGCTAACTCACTCAGCGGGGTGAAAAAAGACGAGAAAGAAGATAAGGATCGATGTGTGTTGATACAGTTATTGTCTCGGCTTTTTCTCTATGAGTGCACTTTGGGGTGAGATGGTTTAGTGCACTCACCACTAAAGTGGTAGCGAAGCGATGTAGGGGCGTCATCGCAAACAAAAGTCTGACTTTTGTGAAATCGTGGATTCAGTAGATTTCTTTATTTCTGTTCTTGTTCGCCCTGATAAAGACATTGTTTATACTGTCTTGCAATTTAAAACATGCCGCTTTATTTTTGCCTTTGAAACAGAAATATCCTAATCTGATCCCAAGCTTGTCTTTTTATCAGTATAGATCCTGTTTTTGTTCTGGCTCGCAGACCCTGCTCGCAACTGGCTAGTTGAGAGGTGATGCTCTCGGTCAGATCATTTTTTGTAGGGCGGCTGAGTCGGAGGCAAATTTACAGTTGGTTGAAATTAGAAGCAATTTTTAATGGAGTCTGAGGTGGAGGTATTATTGATAAAATATTTGGGGCGCTGAGCTAGAGATGTTATTGTTAAAATATTTGGGGCACTGAGCTGGAGATGCTATTGTTAAAATATTTGGGGCACTGAGCTGGAGATGCTATTGTTAAAATATTTGGGGCACTGAGCTGGAGATGCTATTGTTAAAATATTTGGGGCACTGAGCTGGAGATGCTATTGTTAAAATATTTGGGGCACTGAGCTAGAGATGCTATTGTTAAAATATTTGGGGCACTGAGCTGGAGATGCTATTGTTAAAATATTTGGGGCGCTGAGCTGGAGGTACTATTGTTAAAATATTTGGGGCGCTGAGCTGGAGATACTATCGTTAAAATATTTGGGGCACTGAGCTGGAGGTACTATTATTAAAATATATGGCACTGAGCTGGAGATGCTATTGTTAAAATATTTGGGGCGCTGAGCTGGAGGTACTATTGTTAAAATATATGGCACTGAGCTGGAGATGCTATTGTTAAAATATTTGGGTCTCTCAGCTTGATGTACTATTGTTAAAATATGTGGGGCACTGAGCTGGGTGTACTATTGTTAAAATATTTGGAGCACTGAGCTTGATGTTCTATTATTAAATATTTGGGGCACTGAGCTGGGTGTATTATTGTTAAAATATTTGGGTCCCTGAGCTTGATGTTCTATTGTTAAAATATTTGTGGCACTGAGCTGGGTGTATTATTGTTAAAATATTTGGGTCCCTGAGCTGGATGTACTATTGTTAAAATATTTGGGGCACTGAGCATGATGTACTATTGTTAAAATATTTGGGGCACTGAGCGGGTTTACTATAGTTAAAATAGTTGGGGCGTTGAGCTGGGTGTACTATTGTTAAAATATGTGGGGCACTTAGTTGGGCGTACTATTGTTAAAATATGTGGGGTAAGTGAGCTGGGTGTACTATTGTTAAAATATGTGGGGCGTTGAGCTGGGTGTACTATTGTTAAAATATGTTGGGCACTAAGATAGGTGTAATATTGTTAAAATATGTGGGGCAATGAGCTGGACGTACTATTGTTAAAATATGTGGGGCACTGAGCTGGGTGTACTATTGTTAAAATATGTGGGGCACTGAGCTGGGTGTAATATTGTTAAAATATGTGTGACGCTGAGCTTGATGTACTATTGGTAAAATATTTGGGGCGTTGAGCTGGGTGTACTATTGTTAAAATATTTGGTGCACTGAGCTGGATGTACTATTGTTAAAATATTTGGGGTACTGATCTGGATGTCCTATTGTTAAAATATTTGAGGCGATGAAATTGATGTACTATTGTTAAAATGTTTGGGTTACTGAGCTTGTTGTACTATTGTTAAGATATTTGGGGCGTTGAGATTGATGTACTATTGTTAAAATATTTGGGGCACTGAGCTGGGTGTACTATTGTTAAAATATGTGTGACGCTGAGCTTGATGTACTATTGGTAAAATATTTGGGGCGTTGAGCTGGGTGTACTATTGTTAAAATATTTGGGGCGTTTAGCTGGATGTACTATTGTTAAAATATTTGGGGCGTTGAGCTGGGTGTACTATTTTTAAAATATGCGGGGCGTTGAGCTGGGTGTACTATTGTTAAAATATTGGGACGTTGAGCTGGGTGTATTATTTTTAAAATATGTGGGGTAACTGAGCTGGGTGTACTATTGTTAAAATATTTGGTGCACTGAGCTGGATGTACTATTGTTAAAATATTTGGGGCACTGATCTGGATGTACTATTGTTAAAATATGTGGGGTACTGATCTGGATGTCCTATTGTTAAAATATTTGAGGCGATGAAATTGATGTACTATTGTTAAAATGGTTGGGTTACTGAGCTTGTTGTACTATTGTTAAGATATTTGGGGCGTTGAGATTGATGTACTATTGTTAAAATATTTGGGGCACTATGCTGGGTGAACTATTGTTAAAATATGTGGTTCGCTGAGCTTGATGTACTATTGTTAAAATATTTGGGGCGTCGAGCTGGGTGTACTATTGTTAAAATATTTGGGGCGTTGAGGTGGGTGTACTATTTTTAAAATATGTCGGGCGTTGAGCTGGGTGTACTATAGTTAAAATATGTGGGGCACTGAGCTGGGCGTACTATTGTTAAAATATGTGGGGTAACTGAGCTGGGTGTACTATTGTTAAAATGTTTGGGTTGCTGAGCTTGAGGTACTATTGTTAAGATATTTGGGGCGTTGAGATTGATGTACTATTGTTAAAATGTTTGGGTTGCTGAGCTTGAGGTACTATTGTTAAGATATTTGGGGCGTTGAGATTGATGTACTATTGTTAAAATATTTGGGGCGCTGAGCTGGGTGTACTATTGTTAAAATATGTGGGTCGTTGAGCTTGATGTACTATTGTTAAAATATTTGGGGCGTTGAGCTGGGTGTACTATTGTTAAAATATTTGTCGCACTGAGCTGGATGTACTATTGTTAAAATATTTGGGGGCGTTGAGCTGGATGTACTATTGTTAAAATATTTGGGGGCGTTGAGCTGGATGTACTATTGTTAAAATATTTGGGGGCGTTGAGCTGGATGTACTATTGTTAAAATATGTGGGGCACTGAGCAGGATGTACTATTGTTAAAATATTTTGGGCGTTGACCTGGATGTACTATTGTTAAAATATGTGGGGCACTGAGTTGGGTGTACTATTGTTAAAATATTTGGGGCACTGAGCTGGATGTACTATTGTTAAAATATTTGGGGCACTGAGCTGGATGTACTATTGTTAAAATAATTGAGGCGTTGAGCTGGATGTATATTGAGGTGCAGGTGTTTAGTGGCATGGCCCTATGTTGAAGAACACGGATTCGAATCGTGCTGTTTCGGACTGCGTATTTTTCTTTGTGTCTTTTGTTGTTGCTTTTTTTGTCTCTTTTTCCGAGCGCTATAAAAAAATACATATGCCTCTCAGTAATTTATTATTGTCTCTTGCCACGGAGTATCCATATATAGCTATATATGTTTATTTTTAGTATAATGTTATTATTATTATCATTATTATTTTAGATGATTAACCAACTTGAATATCATATTGTCCTCTTAATTATAATGCGCAGGCTAATAAATACATTACTGAGAAGTCACATTAATTTTGATAAAAATTAAATTGATTTTCCTAATCTTCTTTTATCCTTCCCATTAAATTCCTGTGAGTGTCGCGGAAGATGAATAGTTCAAGCTCACGCTATTCTGACAGCATCAACCATTGTCATGTGATGCTGCTGTAGCGTCTTCTTAATACTGTCATTTAAATTTTACTCGCAGTTTGCCTTGACTTCTACGAACCTTTTCATCTTTAAATTTATATCTTGTATGGATAAAAATATAGTGACCATGTACCAGTTTTGGGAAAGCTTAGAGTAAATTTAAAAACAGCAAAACGAGCGTGAGTTAATATCAAGTTACATTTAGATTATAGTTAAATCAGACAAGAGATTACAAGACAAAAATAACATCACAATTCAGAACCGGTACAATGCAATAGAGAAGATACAATGCATTGATAAACAGTCTGCCTAAAAGAATGACGGCAGTAAACATCAAAAGAACTAATACCACCATTGGGGACAAATTCAAGAAAGAAATAGATGACAGATGACATTTTACAGCTAATGGATACATGAAGAAGAAATAAAAATAACAAAGAGAATTATAAGTGATTAAATAAAAGAATTAAAATAAAATGCAATGAAGCAAAACAAGAATTTTTAAAGCAGAAATGCAAAGAGATTGAAATCCAACAAAAAAGTGATGCCCAAGCTATGTATAAACAAACTGAAGAATTACATGAAGAAAAACGCAATAAAAAACTGGATGTTTAAGATCAAAGGAAGGAGAACTGTTGATTGAACAAGAAAGCATGAGGGAACGATGGACAGAATACATTAAAGAACTTTATAATGATGAACGAACAGAAGTAAATATTAAGGATAATGGGGAAGGACCCGAAATACTCAAAGAAGAAGTGGAAGACGCTTTGCGAAATATGTAAACAGGAAAAGCTCATGGCCAAATAATATAACTAAAGAAGAGATTGAAGCCATTGGTGATTTTGGAATAGAAATAATAACACAAATATTGAATGATGTACAAAACAGCGGATATATACCAGACAACCTGCTCAAATCAAAGTTCATAATCCTACATTAGTAGATAGAGCCATGGAGGTGAAAGCAGATCTATACCTATTTTTCGTAGATTATACCAAAGCATTTGACAATGTCAAAATCATCAAGAAATAGATGAGATAGAGATGTGTTAAATAGAGATGGGTTAAATAAAGGTGGGTTAAATCGAGATGGGTTAAATAGAGATGGAAACTAGGAAGTCTAAGACGTCGATCTCTGGGCAAGAAGGACCCGGAAACCCCCCACATGCGGTAGTGATAAAAAAAATAAGAAAAAATAATCCGTGGTTTCTTTGTAACGTACCCTCTCTTGATCTCTTGGGTAGTGAGATCCGCTGTCTAGCCCTCTTGGATAATATCAATAAACAAGAGTCCCGTGTGCACTAGCGCACGTTAATAAACCCTTGGCGGCAAAAATGAAAAAGAATATGCCATAAATTTGGTAGCTACCCGCGCAAAATTGTCGACAAAAACTGTCCTCACCGTGAAGCTCAGTCTGCATTGTTTGTACGAGGGCCAGGATTCTCACTGAAGACTGTGGAGATTTTCGAGGGAGCGATATTGAATCATCTATGTATTCATCCGGTGTGCAGTGATCATGATCCTGACAAAAACAGCCACTTATTTGGAACAAATATTGTACAGCCTTTCGTGACTGATACTTGATTTCCTTCCATATTTGAAGTTTGAGAAACATAACTTGTAGATGATTCGTCTGTAGCAAATACGAGTTGCTTATAATAGGTTCTGCCTTAAATAGATTAACATTTGTGGTGAGAAATTAAATACTTCACCCCAGAGAGTGTTAAGTTTGTCAATCGTTGAAATGTTTATTCCTATTCAGTATTGCATTTACTAAAATATCACTAATAAAGAAATTAAACTCACAGCTTTGTTTTGTGTCATAAATTGGAAACAAATAAAATACGTAGCTTTAAAATGAAAAGAAAGTAATAGACCTAGGTTATTTTGAACAATAAATGCTGTACATGTCAAGTATTATCACTAAGATACCACTTTTGGTCTAAAACAAGCAGCTGTGATCGAGTGAAAACAAGAGGCTGCGTGGAATGATCGACCTACAACTCAAGTCAATGCTACTAATTATAATCTGTCCTTTCTATTTGTTTGATTGATCGTATTCTACTGCTAATTTCATATTTCAGTTTGTTTATATTTAGCAAGAAGATAAATAAATGGAAAGGGATAAAAAGGGAAGCGAAGAAGATAAATAAATGTAGTGAGGTGTTTATGTAACGATTCACAGAAGAAATCAAATTCTTTATGTTTGTCCCTTAATCTAAGAAATTGGTCAAAGAGTGACTTCAGTGTAAAGATAGAGAAAGAATACAAAATATATAAACCCATGGGAGGTTATACGTTTGTAGATAAATAACAGCAAAGTTACAGACAGTAGGCAAAGGACCAAGGTATGAAATTTATGTTACACGCTATTTGTTGATTCAGGCCTGAAGGAAATTCTGAAGGTCGTTGCTACTGGCGACCTGACCTCAGTGGAATCTTGTTCATTTCCCTTGTGAACAATGGCTATATTTTTCAAAAAACGTTATAAGAGGAAACAGGTTTTTAAGCCGTCATTTTTCCGAATTACTGACAACACGTTTTACCATTTTGTATTGAATTGTTATCATTTTTGGGAGCAACTGAACAGTGGCTGTCTTCGAACTTTCTGTCTGTTGAAGACTTAGTTCCCTGATCTTTAAAATAACATTTGACAAAAGCTCGCTTGTGCATTTTTATTTTACAACTAGGAGTGAGATAAGCAGGGCATAAGCTGATTGCAAAAACCAATTTAAAACTGACATGATGTGTAAAAATCTGACAACCATAACTGACCAAGATCCTATTTCAACATTCACGTGATGGTTCTTAAAGAAACTGATAAGTCAGCCAGGAGAGAAAGAATTGAAAAAGAAAGAATATATATATATATATATATATATATATATATATATTCTCACTGTCAATCTGAACTTTCTACTTTTTTTCTCGAGAGTTGGGCGACGGGGATGGGACGTCTAATACTAGCAAGAGACGCTGTCTACTTTTCTCTTTTCCTTGCTTTCTCTCTCAGTTCAACTTCCAGCTTTTTTGTTGGGGTGGGGGGGGATGGATGAGGGGGACGAATATCTTCAAAACAAGCGATCTACTTTTCTCTGCCAATCTTCAACCTCTGGCATTTTTCTCTTTTTTGATGACGGGGTGGGAATTGGCAGTGGGAGTACCCACGAATATCTACAACGAATGAATGTTCTGCTATTCTCTCTCTATTTATCTCTCTCTCTCTCTCTCTCTCTCTCTCTTCTTTCTCTCTGATATTTGCAGCTGCTTGCGAGTCGGTTAAGAAAAAGGAACCTGCTGTCATTCGTTTGATATTGTCTTCTCATTCATACTTTGCTGTATGGCTATTTATATTCTTCCTCTCACAGTCACAGCAATTCTGTTTTAGCCAGGCCTGTCACAGTTTCATTTTTTTTCAGTCTCTTAACAAAATAAAGCCGCTCTGTTGTTTAGTTACTCATTGGATTCTGCTACGACTAGCATCACCGGTGGCAATGTCCAAAGGCAAAACAAACATATATAAGTAATAAAGAGCTTTAAAACAAAATTAGGGAGTACATGGGTTCCAACGATTGTCTCAGGGCTACCATAAAAAAAAAACACATCAAAATCAACTGCTTTGACCATATCTCCCGTTCATCTAATATCGAGAATTGTCTTGCGGAGATCGTCCATGGACGACACACATGGTGAAAGAGAGAAGAACATGTGGGAAGACAACATGAAAGAACGGAGAAGGACTGATATTGTCAGCTAACGAGTAGCCGCAATCCGAGAAGAATGTTGCAGTCTCATGTTTCTCAACGACAATGAAATCTATTCGATAGGAAGGAAGGAAGAAGGAAAGAAGGAAGGAAGGAAGGAAGGAAGGAAGGAAGGAAGGAAGGAAGGGAAGGAAGGAAGGAAGGAAGGAAGGAAGGAAGGAAGGAAGGAAGGAAGGAAGTCTAAGTTTTTAAAAAATTATTTTTTTTAAGTTTTGTTATCGCCTTTGGTGGTGAACTTTATATTGGAGCCAGAATTACACATTCAAAATACCGTCCTCTGTAGAAAACGAATAAACTGAAACGTCTCAAGCATAATAACATCATTTTAAAACTTGTGGGAGTGGAGATTTATGAAATATACAAAAATTGCTGGGTTTTTTCTTACAACTACCAATACCAAGTCCAGAAACTGTACAAGCAAGAAAACAAAGTAGAGAACAGATTTAAGAGAAAAGGAATATTTTAATTTTTATAGATCAGAATAGTAAACAATATCAGAGTTGGAAATTCTTGTTGAGGGGTAGCGGATGGTAGTAAAATGGCACTTAATAACAATTTATGTTGTCCATCCAAACGAGGATTTGTCACTGATGAAATAGCACATGGTCACTTGCTAAAGATGAGAATAAGAAACGTGGGAAATTCACATTGATGTCATAATTTTTACTCTTAAACATACATTGAAAAAAGCGAGAAGAAAGAAAAAGAGATAGGAAGATAACATAAAAGAGTAGACAGGTCTCGACTTTTCAAGCTTAGAAAGAATGACAGTATGGATGAATATAGAGAGAAATGAATAGAGAGAAGACTCACTACCTTTTTGAGTAATGCCCCAAAGACACCCCAAGGTTATGGGAATAAGAAGAAACATATTCTAGGAAGACATCATAACTGGATTGAAAATTTCTTGTTGGAAACCTCAAAACTTACGAGTAAGAGCTCAAGAGGAGACAATCATAAAAGCAGGTACCAACGGCTCATAAACTTCTAGGTGCACATGTCCCAATCGTCAGCTACTGACTTACTTAGAACGGGAATAACCAGTAGTAAGACAAGGACACGATGTAGGTACAAATTGTATTGTAGCAAAGAATAATTCGTAGAGCACCGTATGTAACTCATCAGGAGCGCCTGCGGTGAAAATAAGCGGGCGGAACGTAAACAGAAACAAAGAAATGTTCTGGCAAACAAGTTCACGTTGTCGTGATTTAGCTCTCCATGTTTGCTTTCTTCAGCGCCGGACTTTGGTGGAGGAAGGAAAAGATGGTTCCCATATGAGACCTTTATCGTGACGCAATGAGTTTTCCCAATATATCTCGTTGAAGTTATGAAAACAGTCTGCATCAGTGGTTCTCAAATCTGTGTCTACACCTACCACGGTGTTTGCTGATTTGACGTGTTATTCGACTATTTTGTGTTTTGTCAAATGTGGGTTATATCTGGGAGAAATCTATTTTTAACTATCAGATAACGTGATGACAATAAATAACTGGAGCTAGTTAGAACATGTATATTACTTATTTGTATTTATTTCTTTTGTTTAAACGAGACTCTTAAAATGTGAAATATTGAATTGATTTATTTTAGCTGGGGAGCAGGGATAACTAAATGGTTAGTGGACTGGGCAGCTAAGAATAAGAGGTTGTGTTCGATCCTTATCGACAGCTTCTATGTTCACCCAGCCGTAAATGGGTACCGGATTTTATTTTTCGTTTTTTTTTTTAAAAAGCGGTGCAGAAGTAATGCTGACCACATTTCCTAAAAGTTAATGTGTCAAAGGTCTATTTTAAAAATATGAGCGTTAACGTCATGTTACCATTGCACGACGGGGCTCTTTTGCTTTTATTTCTTAGTTTAGTTTGGTTTGACTTCAAGAGGTAGCGTCACTGGAGTCAAGACATTCCTATCATCATCATCAAGTACCAAGCCTGCTGGCGTAGGTGATCATGTCTCTCCACAATTTTCGATCACGACAGCTATTTATCATTTCTGTTGTTGACCTTCTGCCAAGCCATTCTCTTAAGCTGTCTGGTATCTTTTCTCTTTGCTTCCCTCTATCTCTTCGTCCTTCAATATTCCCAGTTGTTACAATATATTCCAGCTGTTCTCTTCTCATTACATGGCCAAAAAATGATGATTGTTTCTTCCTAATAGACATTCCTATATCCGCTGTTAACTTTAAAAGCCAGCGAAAAGTATAAAGCATGGCCTTTCGATTTTCGTACTTCTTGTGAGTTTGGAAAAATATACAATTATATTACTATCAAGAAGAAGTCTGAAGTAAAGCTTCCGTTTATTTAGTAGTAAGTAAAGTAAAGAGCCCCGTCACACCAAGTGGCATGTAGGGTGTTAGTGACCATAATTTTTACAGACCTTCAGCGCATGATTTTTGGGGTAATGTAATCGGTATTACGCCTATGCCGCTTTACTTTCCAAGAAAAAAAATCCGGTACCCATTTAAGGCTGGGTGAACCCGGAAGCCGTCGATCAGGATCGAACCTAACCTCTTGTCCTCTGTAATCCAGCTCTCTAACCACTGAGCTATCGCGGCTATTTAATAGTACTTTACACGTTCTGATACACAAAATGTAATCTTAGAACTATACTATATCATGTTCTATCAAGGTACACAGTGAAGTGTTTATAGAGATCAGTAGATATATATATCCTGGTCGGTATGTACCAATGTTAGCCCGAGTCACAGCAGGATGTATGTGGTCTTTTTTTAAAATGCTAATTCTTTCTCGATTCCCTGAAACCAGATCGTTGCTATTGCAGGCGTGTAATTAAAACTATCTATTGACCTTTCGAGCCGTAACCGGCCCATAGGGCGTAGACCAAGATACACCTTCTCCTATATGAATTTTTGTTCTAGCAGTTTTCTTTTAAAGATATTTTATTAAATCTCGCCATCTGTCTCTGTTCTGTGCAAGCAGTTCTATCTCATTGAGGGAGCCGATTCCTGCTGCTCTTGCCTCTCTCATCAATGTTCTTCTCAGTGTCTCCCTGGGTCTTCCTCTTTTTCTTGTACCTGTTGTTTCCCATATGAGGGCTTGCTTTGCTATTCGATTATTATCTCTTCTCATCACATGTCCAACGTATGACCATCGTCTTTTCTTTATTACTGAAGATATTAGTGGTTGATTGGCGATTTCTCTAATTTCCTCGTTTGTTTTGAATTCGTTCCATTCTATACCAAGTATTTTCCTTAGACATTTATTTTCGAATGCGTTCAACTTTGTTTCTATATCTCTTGTTGTTTTCCAGCTTTCACACGCATACGTAAGGGTTGATAGTACATTTGATTTGAATAGCCTAAGTTTTGTGTTTGTGCTAATGAGTTTTGATTTCCACAACTTTTCAAGGCTTCTGAAAGACATTGCTGCTTTAGCCAGTCTGATTCTAATTTCTTTGCTCGTATCCCCTTCTCGATCAATGTGACTTCCAAGATAGATAAAGTGATCGATCTCTTCTACTGGTTTGTTTTCCATGTATATTTTGTCACTTGTTGGAATTAAACTTTTCATGACTTTAGTCTTTTCATGATTGACCTCAAGCCCAATTTTGCTGGCTATTGATGATAGTTCATTTGTGTTTTCCTGCATCGTTTTTATCTGACTGCTGATGAGAACTATGTCATCAGCAAAGTCGAGGTCCTCCAAATGGTCTCCTTGTATCCATTCGATGCCTTTATTACCAGTGCAGCATTTCTTCATTATGAAGTCCATAACAATTCCAAATAACAAGGGCGATAAAATACATCCTTGTTTAACCCCAGTTTCTATTGGGAAACATTCGCTCAGTCCTTCCTCTGTTCGAACTGCACATGTGTAACCATCATACATGTCTTTGATAATATTTATGATTTTTGATGGTAAACCATATTGCTTCAGAATTTTCCACAAAGAATCTCTATGAATACTATCAAATGCTTTTTTGAAGTCGATGAAGTTAAGTACAAAAGGTTTTTGCTTTTCAATATGTTCCTCCAATATAAGTCGTAGAGTGAAAATGTGGTCAAGACAGCTTCTCCCTTTTCTAAACCCAGCCTGTTCTTCACGCATTACTGTATCTATTGAATCCTTTATTCTATTTAGGATGATTTTACAGAATAACTTTGAGGCAACTGACAAAAGTGTCACGCCTCTCCAGTTGTTACAATCTCTAAGATTGCCCTTTTTTGGGATCTTAACAATGATTCCTTTTTTCCATTTATGAGGCGTCTTCTCTGTTTTCCAAATGATGTTGAACATTTTTTGGAGATGTATTAAATTATGGCTATCAATTGCCTTGAGGATCTCAGCTGTTAACTTATCCTCTCCAGCAGCCTTGTTATTGGTCATTAGCTTTAAGGTGGTTTCTATTTCACTCAAGGTGAAGTCATCTAAATTTACATCTAATTCTGCTGCTGGTGTTTCAGCTTCAAAATCTATTAAACTGTGAGGTAGTGGACGGTTAAGAATTTCTTTGAAGTGTTCTGCCCAACGGGCTTTTATGTCTGCGCTTGTTGTTAGCATTAATCCAGATTTGTCTAGAATTGGTGTTCCACTGGATGTATAGGTGTTTGTCAGCATCTTTTGTACTGTATAGAGAGTTCTGTTGTCTCCTGTAATTGCAGCTGTCTCTGCTTTCTCTGCCAAGTTGTCTATATAAGCTCTTGTATCTCTTCTTGCCGAACTTTTCACTTTGTTGTCTAATTCTTTGTATGTTGCTTTTGCCAGAACCTTTCCAAGATCTGTCTTTACATTAGTCACGGCTCTCTTTGCTTCTCTTCTTTCTTTGATGTATTTCCATGTGGTGTCTGAGATCCAAGCTCGTTTTTCCATTTTCTTCAGTCCGGCACTTGCTTCTGCTGCTGTCATTAGTATTTTGCTCTGTGAGTCCCACATTTCATTGATATCTAAGTCTATTTCACCGAGTGCTGAATAACAATTACTTAGCTCTATGTTAAACTTTTCCTTTATGGCTTCATCTTTCAGTTTATGACTATCAATTTTATGTGTAATTGACCTCTTCTGTTGGTTTCTAAATTTTAATCTTATTTTCCCAATGCACAGGTTGTGGTCACTATTAACATCAGCACCTCTGTAAGCTCTTACATCTATTAATGATGTTTTAATTAAAACTACTATGGCCTATTCTCATTAGGTGAACTTGCCATTATGTGTGTATTTTCATGTTTCTTTCCTAATTTAGTCATTTCTGGCAGAATCTATTTTTTTTCCCTCACGGTTACAAGTCACATGTTGTAATATATTTCTCCTTTCAGTCTTAATGATATTGAATCCAGGGCGGGGATTGTCTGACAATTATAAATTATTTATTTTAGGTGAAATCAAAAACAAAACTTCAATTATATATCGTTTCAATAAAACAAAAATAAGTACAAATCAAAATTCCACACCTTGAAGGCGTATGAGAGAAGATGGTGTTAATGACTACATTTGTCTATGGTACATCTGTAAGTGATGTGATCAGTTTCACGCCAGGTCGTCTTTATGTCCCAGTAAAATCTCTGGTACCAATTTTGAGAGGATGGTCAACCGCGGAGTTTGTCGTTCCTAAAAAAAAAAAACCCACCACTGGGCACCGAACCCCGACCCTTTTGTTCATGAAACGAGCATACTAACCGTTCAGCTACCGAGGTTCAATAAGAAATGTTTCTTAGCTACAAGTTATTTTGATTTTTAAAATGTACAAATATAAGACTAAAAATAAATAGTCACTGTTTGACTAAAAGATCAGATTTGTATGAAATAAGTTGGAAACCGTTGCGTCGTTCCATTTCTCCTTTTATTTCAGAAGTGAGCGTCATTCTCAGACTTTCATAAAAATAGAATGAGCATGTTTCTTGTTGTAGAAGAGCGATGTACATTACCGTTTGTGCCCGTTGGAATCTGACGTTACTTACGAGCGTGAATTCAAAGTACGTGAGATGAGAATGATTGTCAATGATTTATAGATAAATGTCAGGTGGAGCAGATGGTGGACGATATAGAGATAAATGAGAAGTAGGAAATAATGGTAAATGTTGAGTGGGTAAGGGAAAGGGAGGGTTAAACGATGATGAATAATGTTTAGGTAAATGAGAGGTACAAATAATAATGAATGATGTGTTGAGAAGTAGAATATAATTGAGAAGTAGAATAGAGAGTGAGTGATGTGCAGATAGCGGAGAGATGGAATAGAGAGTGAGTGATGTGCAGAGAGTGGAGAAGTAGAATACAGAGTGAGTGATGTGCAGATAGCGGAGAGGTAGAATAGAGAGTGAATACTGTGCATATAGTGTATAGGTAAAATAGATAGTGAGTGATGTGCAGAGAGTGGAGAAGTAGAATAGAGAGTGAATGATGTGTAGATGGTGGAGTGGTACAATAGAGAGTGAGTGATATGCAGATAGTAGAGAGATAGAACAGAGAGTGAATACTGTGTAGATAGTGGTGAGGTAGAATAGAGTGAATGATGCGTAGATAGTGGAGAGGTAGAATAGAGAATGAATGATGCGGAGATAGTGGAGAGGTAGATTAGAGAGTGATTGGTGCATAGGTAGTGGAGAGGTAGATTAGAGAGTGATTGGTGTATATATAGTCGAGAGGTATGATAGAGAGTGATTGGTGCGCAGATAGCGGATATAGAGAATAGAGGGTGAATGATGTGCACGTAGCGGAGAGGTAGAATATAGAGTGAATTATGTGTAGATAGCGGAGAGGTAGAAAAGAGAGTGAATGATGTGAAGGTAATTGAAATGTATAATAAAGAGTGAATGATGTGAATATAATTGAAAGGTAGAATAGAGAGTGTATGATGTGAATGCAATTGAAAGGTAGAATAGAGAGTGAATGATGTGAAGGCAATTGAAATGTAGATTAGAGAGTGAATGATGTGAATGTAATTGATAGGTAGAATAGAGAGTGAATCATGGGTAAGTAACGAAGAGGTAGAAGAGATGGTGAATATTGTGCTGATAGCTGAGAGGTATACAAGATTATAAATAGTGTATTTATAGATTCGTTATTTTAGTGAAGTAAGAAGTAACTACTCTGCAAGAATGTAAAATAAAGCAATCTGTGAATTCTAGGCAGATACAATATTCTCAAATTGCAAAATCCTCTTCTCAGTTCATGGTTGGATTAACGTTGCACCGCGTGTGAGTTTTATACAATTTTGGTTTACATTTTTTCATTAATATTTCAAGGAAATGTTGCTGGCATCATTTATCAGGATTGCTGTTCTGTTGTTTGTGCAATATTTAGTGTTTCCACATTTTGAGAATATTATAAGGATCGCTCTTTTCCTTATTCTAGACCATATTCTGGTTTGCCAAATTATGGAGCACAATGCATGTAGTATAATAGTAGGATGACTTTGCCTATAGATGGAATAATTTCAACCTCTATTTTATTATATCCCATTGATTTCGCGTGCGGCAAACTAATAATGGCCAATTGTACTTCTTTTATTAAAAGCTCAGGTTTTGTATCAATTCCATCTTTTGTTTGGACAGTTTTTTTTTTTTTTTACATTATCTGTACATAAGCAATGCAATCGTTAGGTCTTATTTGGTTGCAATTTTTTTTCTTCTTAATTCTTCCGCTTCAAAGCTTCTGGTGTGATATGAATGATATCCCTTTATGATTAGGATTATTTTGGTAGAAATGTTATCTTTGCTGACGATTGAAAGAAATCTTATACGTGAGTTAAAGAATGCATCCTAAGCTGTCATTTCTTCTAAGTCATTCAGTATCTCCAGTCCATCCCTTACTTCAGTATTATATTTTATGGAAATATTGTGTTCAACTTTCACTCTTCTTTTGTTTCTTTTCTTTTAAATGTCACTGTAAATAATTCATTTATTATTTAATAATTATTTATTTACAACTGAGGTTGCACCTCAGTCTACCCTTTACAAGGTCTTACTTATGAGTTATAGAGTTATTTGCGGGTCATCATCATTGCACTCCGAACATGTCCATGGGTGTTCAGATCCCCTACCCTTCATTGTAATAAAGTATTTTTTTTTAATATATTACTGAAAAGACATAACATAAGAAAATAAACCAAACAGTATCAAAGTAAACCAGCTTATGCTGTTAAGATCTCTCAACATTGAATTAATCATAAAATGTATTTTCTGAATCGTCGACTGAAGAAACTTCCCTGGTCTTAGGGGAAAGAAAAACTTCTTAAAAATTGGCGATTTGTCTTTTGCATTATCAGAAATCAAATCTCACAAAATTGGAAAAAAATCCCACATCAATAGAAACAAATTCAGCAGTCAGGGACCACCGGAAGTAGCAATTAGGAAAGGACTCGGATATCTTAGATCACAGCAAAATGTCAAATTTGGAAGAATCTGTGTTTTGATGTGGTAATTCTTACGACGGTATCGTAATCTTGGGTTTAAAAGTATTCCCTTCAAGTGGACGAACCACTGCATTTGCTATTTGTATATGCACTCGGTTTTATGTTGTAGTCTGATACCTAATTATCTCTTTACTGATTATCACTACTGCTTTTCTAAAAACACCTTATTGGTTATTAATTTACATTCCTGTCTTGTTATGAATTAAGCCTTTTGACACTGATAGCATAACAAAAATGTTTTGTGAATGTTTGCTTCATAATCTTCAAATCCTGACAACCACGTCCCACTTAATCCAACTGTATAGAAATGGTACCTAACTCTTATAGTTAAAAACAGGGAAATAAATTATTGAAGAAGTGAAGAATACATTCTAAATGTCGTGACTTATTACGTTTGAGAATAAACCCCACAGTGCTCTAAGGAAGTGGTTCTCAACGTGTGCAATTTTGGCATGAGTGCTATGAGCATATTTCCGTGTGCTTAATCATCAATGTTTAGAATTCTTAAAATGATAACACTCACGTTCTCTTAATATTTTTAGCATATAAACAAGTTTCTACAGGATAGTGTAAATGTGTTGACGTTTATAATACATTTTATCGTTCGCCAGCTTTTACCTCTGACGGAGACCCTAGAGACTAGTAACTGAATTTTGCGTGTTAATCTATTTTTCCCTGGCAGCCGTGTGCACAGGGGTCCCTCGCCACACAGGCAGATAACTCCGACTTCGGAGGTACTCATATTTTTTCCGTCGATGAGACTTTTTAAGCCGGGCCTCGCTGTTGAGACCAGTGGTGGTTGCCGCAGAGAGAAATCATAAATAAAAATCCTAGCCGGTGCAGCCGGGATTTGAACCCACAACCTCTCTGTCTCGAGGCCGATATATTCTATGAGTGTTCAAAAGTTTACTCAACTTGTACGATCGTAACCGTCATGAGGGAGCCACCGGTGTATGATCAGTGTGGATATTGAGCGGCAGGTGTCAAAAGTGAGAGATACACTGATCTAATGCATCCTATGGTCCTACGTTGTGCAAAGGACGGTCTATTACGTGCTCGGTACTATCGTGCTATTAATTAATATATAGACAAAGGTTATCATCGACGCAACACATACAGACGTTTTCTCATGACTTCCCCAGTCATGTACCCATTCACATCTGTATCGACAGAAAAATCGTGCTTAATTTTCAACAATTCATGTACGATTGTTTGCGCTGTTGGCTCTGTTACTGTCAATGTGCTCAGACCTGTTTTTTTTTTTAATCAAATATTTCTTTGCATTGTTCGTCACTTGATATATTATATTGCCCACCCCGCTTTTGATTCGTAATTTAAACTTTATTATCGTTTGCAGTTACAGTTAGAAAACCACAATGTCATCAGAAATGTCACAGATTGGATTCCGTTTTTTCAAAATTGAAAACAAAATGGAGTATAAATATTGTAGAGCGCTTATGTTGAAAACGGTTAGCCACTTATAGATGACCACTGAAGAGCGGATCATGGAGCTTTATCTTGTCGAGATCATAGGTCACTTCAGATTGGTAACTATGGTTCTGACCGAGAGAGCTCGGACAGAAGAAGTAATACAAGATCAGGTACTCATAAATGCCGTGCCAAAGTCAGACATAGTGGTTCGAAAAGCGCAGACATAGCAGCTTGTTATTAACTATAAAATGACGCTGCTTGCGACTGTTTAACTTTCTGGTAAGAACGTGCAAGAAAAGAAAGTAATAATCGGTTGGCAAGCTACAATAACAATAAATCGGCAAAACCAATATGCATCCAGTCATTCTGAGACAGGTCTTCATGTTTCCATGTCAGCCATTTGCTAATCCAGTCTGACAGCTCTGTCGTTTTTGTTCTAGGCAGAGGCTAACAGAGAACTGTAATATCCGGGACCCACCTTCGATACGGACCTTGAAATCTTCTTTGAACACAAGATAAATGATGTAAGCTGTAAAAACATGTTTGATGTTTATTGTTGTTATCTTAACGTGAACTCCTGGGTGCTGTAATGAAGAGTGTCTGCTGAAAGTTTGTTTATTGTCTATGATTTTACCCAGAAACCTGATCTGGCAATATGATAGTTTCAATATCTAAATGAGCTTTTATTTGCTCCGG
Organism: Megaustenia siamemsis; assembly: GCA_032433765.1. Classification (NCBI taxonomy): domain Eukaryota; kingdom Metazoa; phylum Mollusca; class Gastropoda; order Stylommatophora; family Ariophantidae; genus Megaustenia; species Megaustenia siamemsis. The sequence goes on along the minus strand of JAVIAB010000092.1, from coordinate 115,938,990 downwards.
TGTTTGAGTCTATAATTGTCAATTACAACATTGTTGTACAGGAAGTAAAAGTAAAAAAATAAAGTGTCTCGTCAGGCCAGGTGGCATATAGAAAACATGGTGTTAGTGACCATAATTTGTATAGACCTTCGCACATGGTTTTGGGATAATGTGGTCGGTATAACGCCCGTGCCGCTTTACTTTCCCAGAAAAAATCTGGTACCCATTTACGGCTGGGTGAACCCGGAAGCCGTCGATCAGGATCGAACCCGACCTCTTGTGCAGGAAGATGTGGTGATAACCTCTTTTTTAAATTGGTATCGGACAACATATAAGGACTCTAGAACATGGTACAAAAAGCAAGATGGGCTTTCATTGCATGAAAAACATTACAATTTTTTACATTTATGATCAATTCCAAAAAAACTGTTAAATTAGTCCTAATATATGGGTGTGAAACGTGGAGAACAATAATAAAGAATAAAAAGATGGAAATGGCAGGACAAAATTACTTACAGAATTAGTCGTACTAACTTAGAATATTTGGAAAGTACCAGATGAGATTAAATTGAAAAAGATATGTGACAAAAAGATGGCACTGGACAGGATATAACCTGCAAAAGCCAACTTCGAGTATTACACGACATGCTCCTTATTTGGAATTCCCAGAGGAGAAAACAAATGAAATGTCAAAGTATACATGCAGAAGACAGGAGTAACTGTAAACAAAGATAAAGTATGTGGGAGTGCATGGAACGATCTAAAGAGGATGCACTAAACAGGACGAAGCTCCGTAGGGAGTTGATAGATAAAAGAAGGTCCCTAAAAGCATGTGAAATGTACAGAGACCCGGAAACAAAACGTAGTTACAAAAACGACAGATGGTTGGTAGCTGATGGAGCATGTATAAGGATATAAACATAACGATTTGTTTTACGTAGGTAATTGATCTCTCTGTACATTCATCTGATCATAAGAAATTTAATTCAGATGAAGAAAATATGTCAGCTCTAATATATACTTTATTTTTTTAACTTTTTATTTGTTTTAAATAATAGATTGTGTTTTTTTATATTCTGTATTGCTGGTCATACCCTCATCATAATCTTCATGTATGATTTGATGTGACTCTATTGAAAGTATTTGTTTAATTTATAATTTAGTTTTTTTTAGTGTAGATCCACGGTTATGTTTTTCTATAAAGCTGGCGCAAGGCGTCAGACTACGGAAAAACATGCAGAAATCTGTTAAAATAGGCATAAATAACTTGGAGGTGTCGGTCCGAAAGGCACAAATATGGGGGTTATGCCGTAAACTACTGGCCCAACCTGTCCACGATTACTTAACGTTCTATTAAGGACGGATGATGAAGAGGAGTAGTCATCGAGTGAAAGCCGAAGTAGAAGAAGTATGGACAAGACCTGACGCACTCTGTTTAGGGTAACTACAAAGTGCACGAAATGAAGGTACCTTGTTTTACAATACGCCCAAGACGTACCTCCCCCTGACTACTATTCTGTGGGTCTGTCGTCAAAAACAGAAAACAAAGATATCGTTGTCAACAGTAACCACACAGGGAAACACGTGTAAACACAATGCCAATGACGTGTTTCCCACTTGGGTTTACACCACCTTATTATTCCCTCAAATTTGAGTCCGTGCCATCTTTGAAGGTAATATATGACCCTTGGGGCTTACAGACGATTGGATAAAAAAAATGATGTTGATATTCAGTAAAGGTCAAGGTTATTGTGGTTAGTTGAAGGCCCCGGTACCATTGCAAATGAATTGAAATCCATAATTGCTCAACCGTCCGTGCCAGTGGAATCATCAGAATTAACATCTCATAGCATTGATGGATCCAAACAAATGAAGTCAGCTACAGTACCCATCATAGCAGCTACAGCACACGCCAAAAGACATAAGGCGTAATAGAACTTAACGTTAACGTTGCCAAACTGTCCTTCGTCAGACGATATCATGCATTCATCATAAACAATCGGAATATCGAAGCAACATAAGGATGAAAAACACAACTCACGGTTTGCACTGAGCACTAAGCTCAGTAGCTTCGGCAGCAAGCTGGACTTGGAATATGAGGAAACTGCAACAAAGGAACACTTTTCAAACAGAGGCTCAACGGTTCATGTCGCCTATCCGCCATATTGACGGGAAGTTCAAAGTGTAAAAGTAAAGTACGAGATTTTGATCGGCGTTTATACACGCGAGTTTTCACTCATATGTGCTCGGCCGCCTATCCAGAAGTGTTCGGAAACTTCTGGATAGTGTTACTTCAAACATCGAAACTCAAGATGCGAGGCGGCATTCTTCCCAGAGTACTACCCTGGTACCCATTTCTGCCAGCGGGGGTATTTTTGTTTCCCAACCACGAGTACAACTCACACTGCTTCCAGCGGTAATCGAACACGGGTTGTCCGAACGTCGGTAGCTCAGTCGGATGATTTTCCAAACTAGTCTAGCAAGGCCCGCACGTAATAACTACCAGACGCTGTTTTTTTCGGAGTTCCTTCGCTCATGACTTTTTATCAATAGTTAATAGCAGATGAAGTTGGAGAATGAACAATGCAGTTTAGGATGAAGGGTCTGTACTTTTGGTTTAGCTTCGAAAGTAAATACCTTTTTCCTCCTTTTGAACACTTCAAATAAGAGTCGATAGGAGGCTAAAGTGAATAGAGCCAAGCACTGCTTCCATAAAATAGATTATGCCTAGACTAAGCAGTCAAATAACAATAAAAATATTTTTTAAAACTTTGCTCATTCAAGCAACTCCTGATCTCATGGTAGGTTAGATATAATGCCTAATCTTTTCGAAGATAAATGATAAACCGCAGATTAAGTGTTTAAATTGAGCATAAATAGAACCATTGACAGATTAAAACAGAAAAACACGTCCGGGAAAAACATTCAAAGACAATAAATTTCCTGCTGTAATTAAATAGATTACTAGCTTTTTATTGCTCAACTTTTTAGATTTATTCAACAACCCTGTTTATCACGTAGGAAATGCGAGTGCAGGTAAACAAATTGATAATGGCTGTCCATGCAAAATGAAATCTGCCACTATTATTACAACTACTGCTGTTATCACTACTAAATCTGCTGCAAATAATTCTGTAAAAACTACTTGTATTAGTGTGATTCTATTGTTGCTGTTATAGTTCTTACTACTACTACAAGTATTATTAGTATAGAAACAAGTAAAAATGCTGAACATCGTACAGATAATTTATCAATATCTTCGTTCACTATCTCTTTCTTCTTTCTACAAATGAGTCTATCTTTAACGTTCTATTTGTCTTCTCCTTCGCTTCAAATTCCAGATGTCATTTTACCTCTATTTTATTACTCACCTTCTTAACTCCTACATTTCTCTCGTCATCTTCGGTCACATATCATCATTATCTGACTTCTTTTTAGTCCCCGCTTCTACCTTTATTTACCCAATCATTCACATCACAGAGATGAAGCAGCATTCACTGCCAATAAAATGCACCTTTATTCTATGTTTTATAGCGAAAGCCGTCGCTTTTTAACTCCCTCGCACCGCGTTACAACATTCTTCACTTTTATCGTTTCTTTTCATTAAAGAAATCACCTTGACATGTGAATGTTGCGTTTTGTCAAGTTAGTGTAATCCTTTGTGTTAAAATGACGTATTTCTCTTTCCCAGTTTATGTGGAAGCGCTGATAACAAAATTCCAGAACCTGTGGCAAGCAGAACTAGTCCACGTTCGTCTATCCTTCAGAGACGATTGTGCCGAGATCTTTTACAGAAATATGACCTTCCTTCCAGCATTGTTGTTTCCTTTCTGCTGTTACTCTTTTCTTGCTGCTGCTAGGCGTTTCCTTCAAGTGGTTCGAGTGTCATCGCTGCTTTTAGCACTTTCTTGTTATTAACTTTTCTTAACTCACACTAGTGCCTCCGGATTGCTCTTCTCTTGCTGTGCCTGTGTTGTTCTAGGCTGGTAATTCCTTTCTGTCAGTCTCTTTTACCATGCTTCCATTAACATATTGCTACAAACGGTGTGCATCAGTTTTAATCATTTGTATTTTTTGTATTTAAAGTTAAAGCTCTTCTGAAGCGCTTACTAATGCTGGTTAATACGTGGCCAAACACTGCACATCAACAATTAAAGTAACATTAATGTTGGATGATTAAAGATATCTTTAGAGTATTTTGAGTATTTTCCCATTATGGGGTCTGCCGGAGGGGTGGGGGGGGGTTATACGACTGGAAAATAAATGCCGGCCGATTGTCCAGTGCAGTCGTCACGATATTTTCAAGGCTGAGTTGTTATTTCACTCACGAAAGAAAAAAATACGTTTGGTTCAACCGGGATTCGAACCCGCGTTATACTGGTCGGGAGTCCGATAAAGTAATTGGAAGATTGAGTGGTCGAAAGGTTTAGAGCTTGTCGTTTGTAAGCCAAGTGGACTCAAATTCTGTCCGATAGGTTCAAATTATTATATCATTATTGTTGAAATAAAAACTTTGTCCTGCACACTTCAACGTGTGTAGTGAGCGTGTTTCTTACTGTGAAACTTGCTGAGGAGGGGATCAGAGTACTTTAGAGTTATCCATTGTGCAATGAAGATGATCTGTCAACTAAACTTCATAGTGACTGCACCAGACATGAGAGACACTTATTTAGCGGCCCTACAATTACAGTCTCACCTTCAAGATGTGATCACAGAAATAAGATAAATAGCATGATGCTAATTTTGACTACTTCATATCGGAAGTTAATTACTGAAACCAATTATATAATGTATATATATATACAGTTAAGAAAGGTTTAATTAATCATAAATATGAAAGTGCCCCCATCTCAGTTTGTTGCCTCAGGTGTTAGTGTCTATACCTGTTTCTATAACCATAAGCAAGTTTACGAGTGATATGGTTAGCATCACGCCAGACCGTCGTTTTTATCCCCTCAAAGAAAATCTCTGATTTCCATTTTAAGAAGTTGTGTGAACCCTAAAGCCGTGTCAGTAGGGAATAAAAACCTTGCAAGATCTGGGGTTGAATCGAGGCACCCTTGGAAACAAACCACGGCTGCCTAGCAACTGGCTTTGGGAGAAGGCAAGACTATAGGAAAACAGCAACCACGGACAGGGTGAGATCACAATGCTGGACGGATTCCGCCCAGCGAGAATAAAATCGCCTACGTCAAACCGAGATCCAGTCTGCCAAAGACGAAGTGAATTAGCCACGGCGCAGGTTTGGGGGCCAAATCTAGACACACACGCACATACGAAACTGACAAATCGACCAGCTCATCGTGTGTTTGGGGGCCAAATCTAGACACACACGCACATACGAAACTGACAAATCGACCAGCTCATCGTGTGTTATAATGTTGTTCCTGCCACATCAGCATGGTACAGAACAATGAATCCGGCAACATCAACAGGCATGATGAAAAGACCTGAACTAGGAAAGAGGAAGAAAAGAAGTAAAAAAGAAGAAGCAGAAGCCGAACAACAATTGAGATCGACCTAATTTATAGACGAACATCGGCTTTAATAACTATTTAATTGGCATATGTATGCGCCTGAGGATGCGATTGTTGTCCATTGCTCTAACATGTCTCAGCCGCAACAGTTCCTGAGTGTTGTAATGGATGGATGCATAGATCATTGCAGGACTTCTGAGTTGTTACTTTGTCCTGCCATTTTATACTCACCTACCTACTTACCAACCTTTTTATCTACCTACTTGCCCAACTCAACTAATTGACTTTTTGTCACCTGCCTGTCTATCTGCATTTCTACTTAATCTGCCTATTTTAATATGTTTAAATATTTGCCTGCTAAATTACTTATTTCACTCTACGACTTATATTGGAGGAACACATTGAAAAGCAAAAACCTTTTGTACTTAACTTCATCGACTTCAAAAAAGCATTTGATAGTATTCATAGAGATTCTTTGTGGAAAATTCTGAAGCAATATGGCTTACCATCAAAAATCATAAATATTATCAAAGACATGTATGATGGTTACACATGTGCAGTTCGAACAGAGGAAGGACTGAGCGAATGTTTCCCAATAGAAACTGGGGTTAAACAAGGATGTATTTTATCGCCCTTGTTATTTGGAATTGTTATGGACTTCATAATGAAGAAATGCTGCACTGGTAATAAAGGCATCGAATGGATACAAGGAGACCATTTGGAGGACCTGGACTTTGCTGATGACATAGTTCTCATCAGCAATCAGATAAAAACGATGCAGGAAAACACAAATGAACTATCATCAATAGCCAGCAAAATTGGGCTTGAGGTCAATCATGAAAAGACTAAAGTCATGAAAAGTTTAATTCCAACAAGTGACAAAATATACATGGAAAACAAACCAGTAGAAGAGATCGATCACTTCATCTATCTTGGAAGTCACATTGATCGAGAAGGGGATACAAGCAAAGAAATTAGAATCAGAATGGCTAAAGCAGCAATGTCTTTCAGAAGCCTTGAAAAGTTGTGGAAATCAAAACTCATTAGCACAAACACAAAACTTAGGCTATTCAAATCAAATGTACTATCAACCCTTACGTATGCGTGTGAAAGCTGGAAAACAACAAGAGATATAGAAACAAGTTGAACGCATTCGAAAATAAATGTCTAAGGAAAATACTTGGTATAGAATGGAACGAATTCAAAACAAACGAGGAAATTAGAGAAATCGCCAATCAACCACTAATATCTTCAGTAATAAAGAAAAGACGATGGTCATACGTTGGACATGTGATGAGAAGAGATAATAATCGAATAGCAAAGCAAGCCCTCATATGGGAAACAACAGGTAAAAGAAAAAGAGGAAGACCCAGGGAGACACTGAGAAGAACATTGATGAGAGAGGCAAGAGCAGCAGGAATCGGCTCCCTCAATGAGATAGAACTGCTTGCACAGAACAGAGACAGATGGCGAGATTTGATAAAATATCTTTAAAAGAAAACTGCTAGAACAAAAATTCATATAGGAGAAGGTGTATCTTGGTCTACGCCCTATGGGCCGGTTACGGCTCGAAAGGTCAATAGATAGAGATAGAAATTACTTATCAATCTATTATTTATTATGCTGCTGCTCTTTCTCTCTCTCTCTCTCTCTCTCTCTCTCTCTCTCTCACACACACACACACACACACACACATACTTAAACAGCAACATCTTCTCCAGTTAATCTGAACTAGAAACAACCCGTCAAACCGAGTTTAATTGACGGCAACAAATGAGTAAAAAAGTAAAAGCAAAACACGCACGCACACATAAAGCAGGCACAAATGCTGCCTTGTTATAAAGCTGACATACGGCGACAGGCAAAAGTAAAAACAAAAAAAACATCCGTTACAGGAAAAATAATGAGAAAATGTAATGTCAGTCGAAAAGGAGTAGCTAATCTATACTCTAGTATTTCTTGCTTCTCCGTTACTAAGAGAATGGCGTCGGTGTTATCTTTCAGCCATTTATTCCTGGATGGAAATGTGACTGCCCATAATGCAGTGTGAAAACGCTGAAGGATAGATGGCAACGGTTCAGGCTTGAAATGATTCGTGTGTGTGGTCTGAGAATAAATAATTTCACTTCTAAAAATAGTTTACTTGACTTCAAATGTGTAGTATATATTTGAATGAAATATGCATGAAGACTATTTAACATAGTTTATTCAGTTTTATTGTGAGGACTTTCTTCTGCTAAAATGTGCTGCAGAGATTGTTTCTCTTGAAGTGAATCTTGTAACTACAAGGAAAATAGGTAGCTGTTGTTCCAGCAGGACTTGTTTGAGACTGTTTATGTAGAATTTTGTCTTGTAGATATGACACCAACATAAAAATATGCTGTTATTATTAAGTTTTTATTGTTGAATAATTCCAATAGAAATTTATCATCTAAATGGCCGAATATGTTTTTATTAATAAGAAGTGGCATTTCAGCACAAATATGTTTACGATACCTTCATGACAAGACATGGAAGGAATCAACTTATAGACAACCATATTGGACGACATATAACGATGATCGAATGTCACTGGGTAGAACTGAACCAATAATGAACTTGTATTACCAAGGAATTACTTTAACCGCTACACTTCAAAGACTATAGAAACAGTAAAATTAATCAAAGAAACCATATTTAATGAAAATGGTTAGTTTTATGAAAGTATCAATTACCCTTGCTTTAGTAATGAAAAAGGTGGGGAAGAAGTAGGGTGGAGTGATCATTAGAAAAATTAACAAAACAAGACAGCTTGGACAATCGAAGATTTACGTTCTTTCAGCTATTTAACTTTCCATTTGTACATGTGTAGATCGGATAGTGTTTATCCGGAGGTGACTGCGCAATAATTTTATACATGACGTCACTATACATTAACTATGCCAGTTCTGAGAGTTGAAAATATAATTCCATTAGACGTAGTTGATAGTACAACCTGCGGCTGACATGTCTTGCAGGACAACCAGAAGAGCAAAAAGGCTATGGGAGGATGCGCTAAAATAGAACAAGCCCACAACCTTTTGGGTAAAACTTTGTAGCCAAATCCAAGATGAGTCAGACATAAGTAATGGTAAAGTCAACTTGATTCGGCGTCTTAATACGCGAGTTTTCACCCTTATCTTCTGGGTCGTCTATACATAAATGTTCAGAGACTTCTATATAGTGTCGCTTCAAACATCGAAACTCACGATGCGAGGCGGCATTTCTCACCCTCCCAGAGTACTATCCTGGTATCCATTTCTACCAGCGGCTGGGTCGAGCGGGGTTTTTTTCCAACCATAAGAAGAATTAACACTGCTCCCAGCGGGAATCGAAAACGGGTTGTCCGAACGTCGGTGGCTCAGTCAGGTGGTTTTCCCAACTAGGCTACTGAGGCCCCCCTAGCCGCAGATAAATCGATGGAAGATAACAGAAAACCGATGTACAAATTCTTTGACAGAAAGTCACAGAAGAGTGTTAAGAAAGTCAGAGAAGAGTGTTAAGAAAAGCACAGAAGAGTGTTAAGAAAGTCACAGAAGAATGTTAAGAAAGGCACAGAAGAGTGTTAAGAAACTCATAAGAGCGTTTAAAAAGTCACAGAAGAGTGTTTAGAAAGTTAAAGAAGACTGTTAAGAAAAGCACAGAAGAGTGTTAAGAAAGCCACAGAAAGGTGTTAAGAAAATCACAGAAGAGTGTTAAGAAAGTCACAGAAAAGTGTTTAAGAAAGCCACAGAAGAGTGTTAAGAAAAGCCACAGAAGAGTGTTAAGAAAGGCCACAGAAGAATGCTAAGAAACTCATAAGAGAGTTTAAAAAGTCACAGAAGAGTGTTTAGAAAGTCACAGAAGTGTGTTAAGAAAGCCACAGAAGAGTGTTAAGAAAGCCACAGAAGAGTGTTAAGAAAGCCACAGAAGAGTGTTGAGAAAGCCACAGAAGAGTGCTAAGAAACTCATAAGAGCCTTTAAAAAGTCACAGAAGAGTGTTTAGAAAGTCACAGAAGAGTGTTAAGAAAGCCACAGAAGAGTGTTAAGAAAGTCACAGAAGAGTGTTAAGAAACTCATAAGAGCGTTTAAAAAGTCACAGAAGAGTGTTTAGAAAGTCACAGAAGACTTAAAAGAAAAGTACAGAAGAGTGTTAAGAAAATCACAGAAAGGTGTTAAGAAAGTCATAGAAAAGTGTTTAAGAAAGCCACAGAAGAGTATTAAGGAAGTCAGAAGAGTGTTAAGAAAGCCAAAGGCAGTTGTGAAAAGAAAATAAATGAAATACTTTTTTTTCAAATAAGGATCTTCATTTGTTGGCCATCTCATAAGAATAGAACAATCTTCAATTGTTGGCCATCTCATGAGAAGGGAACAATCTTCAATTGTTGGCCATCTCATGAGAAGGGAACAATCTTCAATTGTTGGCCATCTCATGAGAAGGGAGCAATCTTCAATTGTTGGCCATCTCATGAGAAGGGAACAATCTTCAATTGTTGGCCATCTCATGAGAAGGGAACAATCTTCAATTGTTGGCCATCTCATGAGAAGGGAACAATCTTCAATTGTTGGTCATCTCATGAGAAAGGAACAATCTTCAATTGTTGGTCATCTCATGAGAAGGGAACAATCTTCAATTGTTGGCCATCTCATGAGAAGGGAACAATCTTCAATTGTTGGCCATCTCATGAGAAGGGAACAATCTTCAATTGTTGGCCATCTCATGAGAAGGGAACAATCTTCAATTGTTGGTCATCTCATGAGAAAGGAACAATCTTCAATTGTTGGTCATCTCATGAGAAGGGAGCAATCTTCAATTGTTGGTCGTCTCATGAGAAGTCTCATGGCGTTCCATGGTAGACAACCTTCGATGCTGAGACGGTGCTCAATGATTGAAATAAATATCATCTAAGTCAGATAAGTCAAATATTTGGGCACAATAATAACATCAAATGGAAGATGCATCACAGAAATAAAAAGCAAAATAGCTCAGGCCAAAATAGCATTTCAGAAAATTAAAAATATCTTATGCAGCTAATATATGTCAATAGAATTGAGAAAGAGAGTTCATCGGTGCTATATAGAACCAATTCTGACCTATAGAAGCGAATCACGGACAGTGGACAAACAAATGAAAAGACGATTAGTGGCCACAGAGATAG